>KV017203.1:0-10850 GCA_001598015.1 Dorcoceras hygrometricum
GCTCACTTGAGATTTGTCGGCTGAGTTGTTGGCCTAGATGACCGATTTATTTGACAGCCTCATGCATATCATGATGTGAATATCGCATGTTTTATGATTTGCTGTTTTATGAGTGCTCTTCGTACTGAGGTTTTGACCGCGTTTCTTTTCCCTGTTTTTGGGCTGCTTGGGTCCTAGTTGGTCTTTACAGGTTCTTCAGGTAACTCTGGACCGAGTGGAGCTTCAGCTGGTCGACCCCCATTTTGATTTGAGTCCCAGTTATATGTATGATATATTGAGCCAGGGGATGTCATGTGCCTTTATTTATGTATGGGGATCTGTAGTTGATTGACTACTTGTTAATTACCTGTTGTGTTGTTGAGTTTTGAATTAAAATCTTTATTTTGATTAAGAATTTATTTTGAATGATATATTGGATCAGACCCAAAATTCGAAAATTTTTAGCCCATATTTTGAATGCTTCCATATTATTTTGATTAAATGAGTATTAATCTGTGATTAGTGCACTGGGTCTGACATAGATGATGCCTTAGCTGACCCAAGCTGGATAGAAGCTATGTAGGATGAACTTAGTCAGTTTCGTAGCAAAGTATGTCATTTAGTTTCTAGACTAACTGTTGAGGTACAATAATTGCTCCTGCTAGGTAAGCGATCGAACCGTGGCGCTTGAGTTGCTATATGGTTTAAAAGATTGAAGTTGCAACATTACCACAAGCTATAGCTTTTGGTAAAACGGCAAGCTCTTGGTCCTAAAATTGTGATAGGATCAATATGGCTCGAAAAACAGTTGTAGGAGTTCAGAAGGGGGGGGGGGGTTTGAATGAACTCCTAGTATTTTAAATTTTCGAAACCTTTTTAAAACAATTTTTACAAGCACCCGCTTAACTTAAATCTGAGTTACCAGATTTAAGATATCTCAGTCCAAATGCTGATTTCTTGGCTAACAATATATGTGAGGAAATAAGCCAATCAATAAGTGAACAGTGTACAGTAAATAAGCGCAGTAATGTAAAAGCGTAGAGACAAGAGTTTGTTTATGGAAGTTCGGATATTAATATCCTACGTCTCCCCTTCTTCCTTTTAGGAAGGTTCCACTAGAAGATTTGATGGTTACAGGCCTTCTGCAAACACCCGATCACCGAGCCTCGCTCCAGGTGAACTCCTAGAAACACCAAACAATAAGCAGACGAAGCTGTTGTTTACAACACTTAGTATTTTCTTCTCAAACGGCTTTGTGAAGCACGTTTGTTACAGGCTCAACAATGAATGAAACAATGAAATACAAATCTATTGAGGCTGTAAATCTTCTGGTTTCTAACGGTGAAAGATATTCAAGAGTGTCTTCAGTTCAAATTCCAGCTCTATATATACTCTTCGTTCACAACGGTCATTTAACTTCGCTAAGGAAACAAAATCCCTTTTGAAAATCTGCTGATTGTACAACCGTATATCCTGCTCCACCACAAGTAAATTGCGCTTCATCAGAGCCAAGATTGTTGTCTTTCCATTTTTGTGCAAACCCATATAACGTCCTCTGTGTGTTGTGTACTATTTACCCAAAATAATACTGACGTTGTCTCATTAATTCCAGGCATATGTACGATCTCAATCTCCACCATTGATTCTTTCCATTTTAAATATATGATCGTGTTTTAATCACTTCATCTCTTGCGCCGCAAAGTTCTTCAATTTCTTTCATCGTTGTTTATGAATACGTCGCTGTTACAGCTGAAAAGATAAATACATTGAAGAACTTGTAACAGCTGAGTGCTTTTAACACTTGAGTTATTCCAACAGCTGAATGTAATAAGACATCTGAAATATCCCCCTTTTTGTAAAATAGTGGAGAGCGATGTATATGAACACTGCGAAACGGCAGGTTGCAACGGCTGAAAGCTCCAACGTCTGAATGCTAACCAACGTCTGATTTCACGCAAAACCCAACATCTGAATCCTAGCGCTAAACAAAACGATGTCGTTTAAACTTATCCAAACGACGTAGTTTTGCTAACGTTTAGAAACACGCTAACACCAAAATGATAGCATCTGATATCACAACAACAACTGAATCTCAATGACTGAATATACTGAACTTCCAAAACATATACCCAACGTCTGAAATGTTTAATTCTACAATAATTCAACCCAATATCTGAGTGCTTCAACTCAACGTCTGAATCAATCCAAAAAATCAACATCTGAATAAACCTGACAACTGAATATACTTCTCAATAACTAACAGCTGAAGATCAATCCGTCGTCTGAATTATACTTTGCTCCAAATACGTAATTGATAATCTTCAATGTCTGACTGTCCAGATGTTCCTATTAACTTCAGTACTTGTCTTATTTTGTTATCACCAAAACTAATAAATTTTATCTTAACAAAATTCCCCTTTTTGGTGATGAAAAAACTTAGCAGCCTATCGATTTAAATAAATGAGCAAAACTGAATAGCGCAAGGTCTGCTGAAATTCCAGATATTTCATTAACGATCAACGTACAAAAGAGTTGTACAAAGAACTGAAATAGACAAGCCTAAAAGTCTTATTCTCCAAAGAGCAACCATTGATATCCTTTCTTTGGTGGTAAACCTGAATCCATTCCTGATTCACCACTGTCAGATCTCCTTCTCTTTGAATGACCACTTCTGTCATCTGGTCTACGTCTCTCACAACCACACTCACCGCCTCTGCTTCTATCCTCTCTACTGATATTTCCTCTACTTCGGCTCTGATCACCTGCTCTACTACCAGTGCCACCATTTCCCCCACTGGGTCGGCTTTGATTGTCAGGAGGAGGTTGTGGGCGGCTGCTACCACCTTCCCCCTTTTTGGCATCACCACCCCGATTGATGTAATCAACCAGGAAGCCAAGTTTGGTAGAAAGGTTCAAATGGTTTTCCTCTGCCTTCGAGCGGAAATCAAACAATTCTCTTCTAATGGCAGCAACCTGCCCATCCAAGTATGTTACTTTAGCGTTGAGCTCCTTTACCTCCTTCCGAACATCAACAGTATCAAATGCAGCGGCAGCCACCTGAGTGCTTAGCTTTTTTTGAGACGATTTAAGATCCAGCGACAAGAGATTCTTATGATCCGGAGCATCATGACGGATATTGTTGAGTAGAACCCTGTAAGTCCTGTCATGTGCATCAAATCGTTCTGAAAATTTCTTATCTATGTCGCGGATGTTAATTAAGAGTGTATCTCTGAGCTTATCAAAATCATCCTTGCGCCTGATTTGCTCAAAGTGAAGTTGATCAATAGATGCGCGAAGTTGAGCAAAGGCATCTGGTACATCTGTAGCAGCAGTTGGTAGAAAAAGCGAAGTGACAGCTGCATCAGTGTCATAAAAATTCAGAGAAGAATCATCGGAGCTTGATGAAGAGAAAGGACGTTGATCTAACAATCTCTGTACATGCTGATCCTCTTCAGCTGAACTGGCAATAAACTATACCGGTGGACTAACAAAAACTGACCGATTCACTGACTGTACAACTCTCAGAGCGGATCTTTCGTCAGCAATAGATGACACAAAATTGCGAATATCCACTGTACTTAGGGCATTAAACAAGCAAAAACGAGAAAAAACTGTACAAATATGATACCATCCCAAAACTGTTACTGACTGCCTTCGAAACCCAACAACAGAAACTGGTTCCACAACAGAAATATCCCAGAAAAAAATTTATAGAACCAACTGGCAGTAGCTTACCGGAGACATAGAATTGGGCAACTTCTATACAAATATCTGCCCATCGCTTCTTCATCAAATGGAAAAATTTACTGATGGGAGGGAGTGTCTCATCATAAGATCACTGACGCAAAATTTCATTATTTACAATCCGCTGGGGTATCTTCACCCATCGATCACCACACGGTTCAACAACCCAAACTCCATCGACAAAAATCATTGTTCTAATCCAACACGTAGATCGAGTATTGGAGTTGGTTCGGGCAATTACAGCACCTCGATCACGTGGACGACCTTCAAAAATCTGAGAGCAACACGTCTTGTCCCACTTAAGACCATGTGCTTGTACTTCCATTTTTAATTCTTCCACAAGAAAAAGATGAAGACTAGACAGCTTGGCCAGTATTTTCAGATCAATAGCAGAAGAACCATCTCCAGGAACAAAATTTTCTCTATGAGCTTCCAAACATTTCCGAATCAACAACTCCCTGTATTTGGTAAGAACGTTTTCCTGTTAAGAGCCACCCTTGTAGACTCTGCTTTAGCCCATGATAAAACAAGTTCCTCCTTCGCAGAAATGTCATCTGTTTGCAGAGAGGCCAACTTTTTGAGACTGAAAGAATTAAATAATTTATCCACCTTATCTATAATTTGTTCCCTCAACTGTACAAGCAGATCAATATCGGCAACGATCAACAAAAATTGTTCCATAACGGGATTACCCTTAACTGGGTCTCTTTCCTGAAGGAGCGCCTTCCCCTTGTCAGTCGCTGGAATCTCAAGGCAAGTCTCCTTCATGGACCCCAGGGATGGAGATGCTTTTTCCCAGTTGAATTTTCGTAACTTCCCTTTCAGCAGAAGGCAAGGGGCAGTATACTGGAATTGTCATCAAAATCTCTTCCATAGACATTGCCTCATCAGCATGTTGTTCAACAGCTGCCATCTCCATTTCCTCCACTGGATCTGTCACAATATAATCAGCTGAAGCATCTGTCCTTCTGTCAGCCGTATCAAAGGTTTGCAACTGTGGGTTTCCAACACCTGTTCCAACATCAATTGTTTCTATGTCCTCATCTGTGTCGCTGGCAGTTACAACTGGTTGTCCAGCTTGTCGTGCATGAAATTCCTCATATGAAAGATTCAGCAAAAGTTCAAAATCATCGGCTTTTTCCACTGCCTGACTCCCAACAGCTGAGCCACTGACAGTCGGACCACCAATATCTATTTCTTCCTCGTCTGCTCCCATCTGAGCAGTCTAGGCAATGACCTTCTCAATAATGAAGTCCACGTCATCAACAGATGTGGGTATAACCTCCTCAGTAGCATACTCAGCTACTGGTACATTTGCCATGGTTGGCTCGAATTTCTCAAAAACACTAACTGTCTCATCCTCAGAAATGTCAACTGCAGTCTCTACCCTCTGTACATCAACACTTTCAATAACATTCTCTACAGCTGATTCCTGCTCAACAACAGTTTCACCAGTGACCTCTAAAGTGACCGGTGTCTCAACATTTTCAACATTCTCATCATCAGAGCCTTTTGACTATTTACCAAGAATAATACTGACACTGTTCCCTTAATTAATGGCATATGTACGATTCAATCTTCGCCCTTGATTTCTTCCGATATGGACGTTTGAATCGATTCATAGTTTGCGCAACTACTGATGACTTGAATCTCTGATAGGTGTACAATGGCTGATGGCTTCAACGACTGACGATATGCACCAGCTGATCGCTTGAAATATTTTACTTAAAAAAGTATCGGCTGGTCCAAGATCACTGTAGCTGCCTGCTGGTTTTCCTTATCGCAAAAATCATCTGCTGAATCTTAGCGCGAAGGCAAAACGCTGTCGTATCTATTTATCCAAACGACATCGTTTAACTACTGCCTACATTAAGTTCCATCGGCTGGTTAATCAAACTACTGTAGCTATCTGCTGATTCTGAGTGTAGCCATCTGCTGAATCTCAATCGCAAACTCCAACGGCTGAGATTATAGCGCTAGATCAATACGCTGTCGTTTCAACTTATTTGATCGCTGTCGTTTTGACTAATCCAAACGCTGTCGTTTTGTAATCCTTAACAAAACACGCTATCTTTCAAATGCTTGCGCCTGCTGATTGCCCTGTAAAAGTTCACCTGCTGATTATTTCATCTGCTGATTTCCTCTTAATAAACATCCTGCTGAAATCAACTATCGACTGATAATATCACCGACTGGTCCACTGTAGCTTACGACTGATAGATCCAACTGCTGAATTAATAACCATCGACTGAAAGAACCATCTGTTGAAAATCTACTAGTCAACAGAAAATATTCTCCTGTTAGATTGCGACGGCTGATTGTCCAATAGCAACTGGTCTTATTTTGTTATCACCAAAACTAATAAATTTTATCCTAACAATTTCTCTCTTTTTGGTGATGACAAAACTTAGCAGCCGAGATAAATAAATATTCAAAGATAAATTGCACACGAACTGCTAGAACGCAAAAATTCCATTGATTGAAGATTAAGTACAAGTACAAAAGATTTGTACAAGTTCTATCTTAACTAATGACCTCTTCTCCTCTTATATGCTCCACTCCTACTCAGCCTTCTTTCTCTCCTTGCCCTGTCTCTTTCTCTTTCAGCACGCAAAGAATCCTCATTTCTCATCCTATCTAGAATTGCTCTGTTTGCATTGTAAATATCTGCCTGTGTAGGCTCCGTTATTCTCACAGCATCACAAGTTCCTTCACTTTAATGAACAGGAGTAGGTAGAGGGCGATGGCTGCTGCTACTTTCCCCATTTTTGTTTTCACCACCCCGATTAATATATGCTACAATCTCGCTCAGTTGGCTGGTGATGATACTCAGGGTCTGCTGTGCTTGAGCACTAAACTCCAATAAATCATATATAGTAGCAGCCACTTGCTCATCGAGAGAATTGATTTTAGAATTTAGCTCTTGGTGAGTTTCTTTTACCACTCTCCGAACATCAACAAAATCAAGACCAGTAGTTACAATTTGAGCACCAAGTTGCTTATGAGATGATTGTAACTCCAACGATAAGAGATTGCGGTGATCATTTGAGGTTTTACGCAACGCCCCAAGTACCCTATCTTGTTCATCGAGGCGTGCGATAACTTGATTCTCAAAGTTGGAGAGGTACAATAATAGTGTGTCCTTGTTCGTGGCACCATCATCTCGTTCACAAATTTGATCTATCGAAGCTCGCAACTTGTTCAATGCCTCAATGACATATGGAGTAGTAGAGGCAGTAGCTGGTAGAGAAATAAAGGCAGGAGTATCATCAAAGTTCATATCCTCATCAGAGCTGGAAGAGGAGGAAGATTGCTCATCTAATAACTGTACATGGGGAGCAACTGACGAAGCAAAAGATCTCTGTACACGGTGTAGAGCGGTTCTTTCCAAAGCCATGGAAGAGAGAAAATCTGTAATATCTACTGTAGGTAGCCAACTGAACACACTGAAAAAGCTTCGCAACAAGGTAAGCAGAGAATACATGCAAAGAAAAATACGAGAGAGTAGATATGCAAGGTAAAAGAAAATTGAAGGACATGCGATAAATAAATAAGGAATGCGAATAGTTTTTGGAGAGAAGGTTTTGATGTGACATTTCGCATGGTAACAACACGTGTCAACCATCCGTTAGCGCGTACACTATTTGAAATGATTTGAAAAATTTTCAAATTATTTTGATCGTACGATGTAAAATATTTTCCAAAATTTTAATCAAACAAAGTACAAAAATAGATAGATTCGCGCCAATGTGTATAAAGTCAAAGCTGGTACAGTTAATGTAAGAACATTACTGCTGGTTCAATATATCATTGGGGATGGCAGGAGCTGGTCCCAAATAATCATCAGCTGTATATATGTTTCTAAAATAAGAAAACTTAGCGTCTGGTAGAGGCTTTGTGAAGATGTCAGCTACTTGCTGCTCAGTCGACACATACTCTAGCCGAACGTCTTTCTTTAGCACGTGGTCCCTTAAAGCGATGTCTGATGTCTATATGATTTGTTCTTGAATGCAGCACATGATTTTGGGTGATCGTGATGGCACTTGTGTTGTCACAGAGAATGGGTGCTTCAGAAGCATCAATGCCATAGTCCTTCAGCTGGTGTTGAATCCATAGAATTTGCACAACAGCTGCCAGCTGCTAAGTACTCCGCTTCAGCAGTGGAAGTTGCAATGGACGCTTCTCACTGAACCAGGAAATCAGTCGATCTCCTAAAAATTGACAAGTCCCACTTGTGCTTCTATGATCAATCCTACATTCTGTGTAGTCTGCATCGCTATAACCGATTAGTTGAAGCCTGAGTCTTTGGGATACCAAAGACCCACGTTGGAAGTGCCTTTTAAATATTTTAAAATCCTTTTGGCAGCAATATAATGCGACTGTTTAGGCTCTGCATGAAATCTAGCACACATACAGACAGCAAACATGATGTCTGGTCTGCTAGCAGTTAAGTACAGCAAAGAGCCAATTATGCCACGATATAGAGATACCTCAATGGCAGATCCAGCTTCATCTTTGTCCAGTTTAATTGAGGAGCTCATAGGGGTCGCAGCTGCGGAACAGTTGTCCATGCCAAATTTCTTCAACAGTTATTTCGTGTACTTAGCCTGGTTAATGAATATTCCATTCTCCAGTTGTCTCACTTGTAAACCCAGAAAGAATGTCAGCTCCCCCATCGTGCTCATCTCAAATCTGTCATGCATTAACTTGGAGAACTTCTGGCACAATTTGGGTTACTTGACCCAAAAATTATATCATCAACATAAATTTGAACTAATAACACATGATCAGCTTTAACAAATTTAAACAGTGTCTTATCAACTGTGCCTATTGTAAAATCATACTCGATCAAGAATTTGGACAGTGTATCATACCAAGCTCTGGGTGCTTGCTTCAACCCATACATAGCTTTATCCAATTTATAAACGTGATTTGGAAATGTATGATCTACGAATCCAGGAGGTTGTGCAACATACACTTCCACTGTTAAGATGCCATTGAGAAATGCACTCTTAACATCTATTTGAAATACTTTAAAATCTTTGAAAGAAGCATATGCAAGGAACATGCGGATGGCCTCTAGCCTAGCTACTGGTGCAAACGTTTCATCAAAATATATTCCTTTCATTTTCCTAAAGCCTTGTGCAACCATTCTAGCTTTGTTTCTAGTTACTACTCCATCTTCATTCAGTTTATTCCTAAAGACCCATCGAGTTCCTATAACTGAATGATTAGAGGGTCTAGGTACAAGTTGCCATAAATTATTGCGCTTAAATTGATTTAATTCTTCTTGCATAGCATCTATCCAGCTGGGGTCTGCTAAGGCTTCTTCTACATGCTTAGGTTCTATATGTGAAATGAATGCAGAATCAAAATGATCATGCAATAGCTGGCCTCGTGTGCGAACAAGAGATTCGAAGTTACCTATGCCTGCTCAGGTGGATGATTTCTATTCCACCAGAGATCAAGTACAAATGGATTTGCTCCTTGTTGCATTTGAATGTCTGGCTGGATAGGAACTGCTGGATCAGCTGACACCAATTGATGTTTTTCATTGTTGGCTTGTGCGTCAGGTTCCAGCTGTTGATATTGTTGTTCCAGATGTGAGCTAGATTCAGCTCTTGTATCAGTTGTTGGTCTGGATACCAGTTGATGTGATGTGCTTGCGACTGATACTTCAGCTGTTGGTCTTGATACAAATTGATATGCGCTTGCATGTTGTACGTCAGATGTTGGTCTAGATACCACATGATGTGAAGTGCTTGCAACTGATGATTCAGATGTTAGTCTTTGTGTGGAAAGATCCGTTTGTGCAACATCTGCTTGAGCACCATCTGTTTGAGCAGCAACTTGTGTATTCGTCACTTCAGCTCCAGCAGCAGGCACACTAGGTAAGATCTGATCCTGCGTTGAGTCAACGTTAGTCAAATCGATGACTACTGGATTTGGATTACCTGTCAGATCTTGTGATGCATTGTTGAGCGGTGTGTCCAGTGCTGGTTCCATCTCTGCTGAATATCTCTGTGGTGCCACGTCATCATCTGGGTCATCAATGCTGGATGATTCTAGACGTGTACATAGATCATTGAGGCTTGCAGCTGAGTTGGATCGAAAACTTGTCTCATCAAATACAACGTGTGCTGACTCTTCAACAGTTAGACTCCTATTGTTGAATACTCGATAAGCCTTGCTAACTGCTGAATAACCTAGGAATATACCTGCATCAGATTTTGCATCAAAGGCTGTTAGGTGCTTTTTGCCATTATTAAGAATGAAACATCTACACCCAAATACCCTGAAATATGAAACATCAAGTTTCTTGCTACTCCAGATCTCATATGGGGTTTTACCGTGCAACTTATTAATCATGGATCTGTTCTGAGTGTAGTAAGCTGTGTTAACTACTTGTGCCCAGAATTTTTGTGAAATACCAGAATAAGTAATCATAGATCTAGCAGCTTCTTTTAAAGTACAATTTCTCCTCTCAGCAAGCCCGTTCTGCTGAGGAGTTCTAGCTGCAGAAAGCTCATGCTTTATCCCAATGTCTTCTAGATAAGAAGTTAATTTATGATTTAAAAACTCAGTACCACGATCACTTCTTATCCTGTTGACTGTACAAGATCTTTCATTTGGAAAACGTTTTAAAAGGCGTATCAGCTGGTCAGCGGTATCATATTTTGCCTTTAAAAACAACACCCAAGTGAATTTTTTTAAATCATTAATAACAACTAGGGTGTAGTTCGTTCCCCCTAAGCTAGCTACGGGTATAGTACCAAAAAGATCCATTTGAAAAAGCTCTAAGCTACGGGAAGAACGTTTACCGCCTTTCTTTTTAAAAGTAGATTTGATTTGTTTGCCAAGATGACATGCGGCACAAATCTTGTATTTTGAAAAATTGATTTTGGGCAGACCAGAAACCATTTCATGCTGACTCAAATGAGCAAGAGTTTTAAAGTTTAGCTAGGTCATTCGCTGATGCCATAACCAGCTCTTGGAAGAGTTGGCTGTTAAGAAAATTTGTTCAGATCCCATGGGTTCTGACCAATTGATAATGTAGGTATTCCCCGATCTTTTACCTACCAATACAGTCAGTACTTCTAGACTCTGAACTGTGCATGTGTGCTGTT
>KV017203.1:22265-41087 GCA_001598015.1 Dorcoceras hygrometricum
TTGAGCAACACTTAGATTATTTTCACCCGATATCTCTTATCTCCATTCTTCGAATCCCTCGATAGCTACTGTTCATCGTAGCACTCTTTCGTCGATTGCCGTCGTGTCCCGCCATCGTTTTGAATTATATTGGTGGCGCATAACTCCTCTTGAGTTTCTCTACCGATTGATACCAATTTGGAGATTGGAACCGTGGATTTGAGGAAACGCGAAGAGCCTGTTCGTTCGACGCTTTCTGTGAAATCTTGCCCGAGCGTTCCTCTGTTAGTGTAAGCTTTTGGGTAAGTGTTCTCCTCTGTTTTGAAGTTATGTTTCAGCTGTTTAGCCTGAGTTGTATGGCAGAACTAGGATTTAGTTCTCGGCCGTAGGTGCTAAGTGAATTCGACTTAGTGTTGAGCTGAATAATAGACATTTTAATAGATCTGAACTTCCAGGAGGCTTACAGCTGAATTTTCGTGACCAGTGAGTGAAGGTTTGAGGTTAGCCGTGCCTGGTGAGATCTGTTGGATAATTCAGAGGATTGAGGTATGAATTGAGCAGATTTAGCAGCTTGGGTGTGAACATGATTGTGATTGATGTTGTGAAATCTGCTGATATGCTTCTGTGATTTACGTGATACAGCTTGTGAATTGATTGAGTTTTACATTCTGTTTTCACGTATTGAATTGTATGCATTGTGCATTGAATATTGAATTGGCATACATCCATACATCTCGAGCCTGATTGACCGATTCATTGATTATCTGATTGCAAGCCACGTTGTGACTGGCCGACTGATGAGTTCTGCCTGAAAAGTCCAACTCTATCATCGGAGTGCTGACTATCGGATTCGAGTGCCTACCATCGAGCTGTGATGGGCTGACGAACTCTGAAGATCACGGACCGATGATTTCCCCGATTGATACACCGTGCGGGTATAGAGGCTGACTGAGATGATTGCTAGTTGATACACTGGTGTAGCTATCCGATCCTTGATAGCCCTCATGCATTTCATAGCATTGATTATAGCATGTTGCATGATTAGCTGTTTTGATAGCTCTTCGTACTGACGCTTGACCTCGTATTTGTTTTTCTGCTTTTGTGTTTTTTGGGTCTGCGTTACCCACTTGCAGGATCTTCAGGTAACCAAGCTGGACAGAGTGGAGGTTTAGCTAGTCGAACCCCGTTCCCATGAGTCCCAGTTATCTTATTTATGTAACGAACCCGGGGGATGCCCTGTGTCATATGTATTTTGGGGATCTGTATTTGAATTGATAATTGATGTTACCTGTTTTATATGAGTTTGAGTCAACTCATATTTTGAGTATCGATATTTTGAATGTATGTTTTGAGTTTAGGCCCATTTTATTTCGAAAAATTTTTAAGCCCTATTTCTACGCTTCCGTGATTATGTGCTTAATTGTGCTCTAATCTTGTGTGATTAGCACGGGGCCTGACAACATGTCGTCATCCTGAGAGTCTAGATGCGCCTGCATGCGAATCTTCCAATCATCGTAGCCCTCCTTAGAAAACATGGGAATCTTGTTGTGAGAAGTTGACATTTTAAAATATGATAAACACAAACAACAGACTGTTTTAAACTTGAGATTCGTAGGCTCTGATACCAATTGATAAGATCAATATGGCTTGAAAAACAGCTGTAGGAGTTCAGAAGGGGGGGGGGGGTTTGAATGAACTCCTAGTATTTTAAATTTTCGAAACCTTTTTAAAAAAAGTTTTACAAGCACCCGCTTAACTTAAATCCGAGTTACCAGATTTAAGATATCTCAGTCCAAATGATGATTTCTTGGCTAACAATGTATGTGGGGAAATAAGCCAATCAATCAGTGAACAGTGTACAGTAAATAAGTGCAGTAATGTAAAAGCGTAGAGTCAAGAGTTTGTTTATGGAAGTTCGGATAATAATATCCTACGTCTCCCCTTCTTCTTTTTAGTAAGGTTCCACTAGAAGATTTGATGGTTACAGGCCTTCTGCAAACACCCGGTCACTGAGCCTCGCTCCAGGTGAACTCCTAGCAAAACCAAACAATAAGCAGACGCAGATGCTGTTTATAACACTTAGTATTTTCTTCTCAAACGGCTTTGTGAAGCACGTTTGTTACAGGCTCAACAATGATAGAAGCAATGAAATACAAATCTATTGAGGCTGTAAATCTTTTGGTTTCTAACACTGAAACTCGAATACCCAAGGTAACCAGAAGATGAATTCGAAAGTATTTTCTGTGAAATTTGGATTGACTGTTCTTCGAGTTTGAGAGCTTTTGGTAAGTGATGTTCGTAGACAAGCGATAAGCTCGATAGCAATGGATAAAGAAACGCAGAACGACGGAGAGTGAGCAAGAGATTCAAGAAGGTCTTCAGTTCAAATTCCAGCTCTATATATACTCTTCGTTCACAACGGTCATTTAGTTTCGCTAAGAAAACAAAATCCCTTTTGAACATCTGCTGATTGTACAATCGTATATACTGCTCCACTACAAGTAAATTGCGCTTCATCAGTGCCAAGATTGTTTTCTTTCCATTTTTGTGCAAACACCGTATAACGTCCTCTGTGTGTTGTGTACTATTTACCCAAAATAATTGTTGGATCTGTTTTTGACAGATCCTGATTAAGTTTTGAATTACACAAAACCTGTTATTGTGTTTCTAACAATTCTATTTAAGCGTACAGGTTTTAGGAACGAAGAAGACGATCTGCAGCAGCTATATTGTCCAGCCGTTGGTTCGCTATATAAACAATCAGCGGTTGGTTTGGTGTTCATGGAATGGGAAGCTGGATTAGCAATGGAGACGTCCAGAGTTGAATCAGCTGTTCGTAATCTTTCAAGAAGCAAAGAAGAAATCAGCTGGAGCATGATGAACCAGCTGAAACGATGAACCAGCAAAGAAGAAATCAGCTGGAGCATGATGAACCAGCTGAAACGATGAACCAGCTGCAAGCGCTAAAGAGAAAAGATGAACCAGCTGGTACAAGAAATAAAAAGCTTGCTGAAGAAAGCTATCGAAGAAGAAGATGCGAAAAGATACTGTTGACGAATCTGTTAGCAGTAGCGATTATTAGTACTGTTGATGAATCTATCAACAGTCGCCATTCAAGAAGCTACGAAGAATCGAAAGCTGGAGCTGAAGCAACGAAGAAAATCAGCTGGAGCGTAAAGTGTAGATGACATCAGCAGTGACGTCATCATTCAGCAGGAGCTACAGTGTTCAGCAGGAACAATCAGCAGATGAGAAAAGGTGCGCTAGATATGGAATGAGCTGTGATGACATCAGCCTTGATGTCATCACAATCAGCAGTTGGCTATCAGCAGATGTAGCAAAGCGCGAAAGATGAAGCGACGTCGTGTTGGAGTTTCAGCAGATAAAGTGAGACGCAAAAGAGAAGCGACGTCGTAGAGGAGGAAATTCAGCAGAGAGCTACTGTTCATCAGCAGATGCTATTTGAAGATAGTGATAGCAAAACGATGTCGTTTACATAAGTTGATACGACAGCGTTTTGCTCTTACGCTAAAGATTCAGCAGGAAGACTTTGCGTTGTTATTGCAGCAGACGAAGCTACAGTAGATCCAGTCGCAAGATGAAGTATCAGACGCAAGCAACAGCAGCATCCAGTCGAAAGCTTATATGAATCAGCTGTTGCTACTCAACCAGTCGCAAGCTTTGCATATTCAGTCAACTTGGTGACCAGGCGCAAAGAATCGAAGTAGTAGCAAAGCGCAGCAGTTGAAGAATGAATCAGCAGCGAAGCAGTTGACAACTTACGAAGGATTATCAAAGCTAGATTGGGTCAACTGCTGAGCGAAATTCAAATGGCGAAAGCGACAAGAAGCCTGCAAAAGAAAAGGACACAAGTACTGTTCTCCTGTTGGTACTTTACAGAGGAGCCTTGCACCAAAATGGAAAGAAGACAAGATAGCCATCTAAAGCGCTGAATAGTTTTGGAAGCTTTCCAACGGGAAGAAATTCTACAGAGGCTATATATTCAAGGCAACTCCCATTGAAGAAGGGTCCTGAAAATAGAGAACGAGACAATGTATGTTCGTTCAGTTGGTGCAACTACATACTGTGCTAGAATTACATTGTTTATACAGTGCACCAACAGAGGGAAAAGAAAAGAAGATGATGTAGGATTTTGATATCCGAACTTCCATAAACAAATGCTGAGTATTGTGTTCTTCATTCAAGTATTTACTTAGCACGCATACATGTTTACAGTTCAGCAGTTGCTTATATTTTAGCATACACATAAACGCAATTCAGCACTTAGCATCGCATTTCAGCAGCACACAAGCACAAGTCTCGAACAGATTTATGTTGTACATAAATCTGTTTGAGTTGTTTTAAAATATAGGATTCAGTTCTGGTATTTTCCGCATGATTTCTAAATCATACCAGATCTGTCTCCGGTGCTCTGCTTTCTTTAAATCTTCAAGAACAACGAGCTATTGCAGCTCAAGTTTGTATCGGCAGCGCGCAAAATTTTTTAATGGTTGTCAAAACAGCGCCTGCTGATCTTTTTGATCCTTAAATCGGACCAACAATAATATTGACGTTGTCTCGTTAATTCGTACGATCTCAATCTCCACCATTGATTCTTTCCATTTTAAATATAAGATCGTGTTTTAATCAGTTCATCGCTTGCGCCTGAAATTTCTGCAATTTCTTTCATATTAGTTTATGAAGACGTCGCTGTTACAGCTGAAAAGATAAATACATTGAAGAACTTGCAACAGATGAGTTCTTTTAACACTTGAGTTATTCCAACAGCTGAATGTAAGAAGACATATTAAATATCCCCCTTTTTGTAAAATAGTGGAGAGCGATGTATATGAACACAGCGTAACGGCTGGTTTCAATGGCTGAAAGCTCCAACGTCTGAATTCACGCAAAACCCAACGTCTGAATCCTAGCGCTAAACCAAACGCTGTCGTTTCAACTTATCCAAACGACGTAGTTTTTCTAACGTTTAGAAACACGCTAACACCAGAATTATTGCGTATGATATCACAACAAAAACTGAATCTCAACGACTGAATATACTGAACTTCTGAAACATATACCCAACGTCTGAAATGTTTACGTCTGCAATAATTCAACCCAATATCTGAGTTCTTCAACTCAACGTCTGAATCAATCCCGAAAATCAACATCTGAATAAACCTGAAAACTGAATATACTTCTCAATAACCAACAGCTGAAGATCAGTCCGTCGTCTGAAATATACTTTGCTCCAAATACGTAATTGATAATCTTCAACATTTGACTGTCCAGATGTTCCTCTTAACTTCAGTACTTGTCTTATTTTGTTATCACCAAAACTAATAAATTTTATCGTAACAAATTGGTATCAGAGCCAAGGTCACGGGTTCGATTTCCATTGATTGCAAGGTATGAAATTATTGGGAAGGAGATTGTTGAGGTGAAATAATTTCTCCTGCTAGGTAAGAGATCAAACCGTGGCGCTTGAGTTGCGATATGGTTTAAAAGCTTGGAGTTGCACCATTACCACCAGCTATAGCTTTTGGTAAAGCGGCAAGCGCTCGATTTTACACCAACCAATCAAATCGTAATAGGAAGTAAATGGGTAGTTAGAAACAAATTAGATGAAAATGGAAATGTTGTAAGATTAGTGGCACAAGGATATTGGCAGGAAGAAGGAATAGACTTTGATGAGACTTTTGCACCCGTATCAAGATTAGAAGCAAGTCGCATATTTCTTGCATATGCTGTTTTTAAAAATTTTAAAGTCTATCAGATGGATGTAAAAATTGCATTCTTAAATGGCATACTAAACGAGGAAGTGTATGTTACACAGCCACCTGGCTTCATAGATCATATCAGACAAGATTATGTATTTAAACTGGGTCAAGTTCTGTACAGTGTGAAACAAGCACCAAGAGCTAGGTATGATAACTGTCCAAATTTTAATTGATCATGATTTTATCATTGTCTCGATAGATAAGACTTTATTTAAATTTGTTAAGAACGATCATGTCTTATTAGTCCAAATTTATGTTGATGACAATATTTTTGGATCGACTAATCCTAAGCTGTGTAAAAAATTCTCTAAGCTGATACAGGATAAGTTTGAAATGAGCATGATGGGAGAGCTAACATTTGTCCTAGGACTACAGGTCAAACATCTTGAAGATGGAATCTTCATCAACCAAGCAATACACAAAGGAAATTCTGAAGAATTTTGGGATGGAAAAATGCTCTTCAGCAGCTACCCTATGAGTGCTTCAATGAAGCTCGATAAGGATGAAGCTGGTACTGTCGTTGAGGTAACATTGTAAAGTGGGATGATTGGGTCACTTCTTCTATCTAACAGCAAGCAGATCGGATATTATGTTTGTCGTCTGTATGTGGGCCTGTTTCCATGCTGACCCCAAAACAATCTCATTTTGCATTTTAAAATATTTAAAAGATACTTAGAACGTGGGTCTTTGGTATCCCAGATACTCCAGATTCAATTTAATTGGTTACTCAAATAGATTACGCAGGATGTAAGATCGACCAGCGTAGCATGAGTGGAAGTTGTCAGTTTTTGGGTGACAGATTAATTTCACGGTTAGCAAGAAGCAGACATCCATCACGACGTCCATAGCTAAAGCAGAGTATCTAGAAGCTGGGAGCTATTGTGCCCAGATCTTGTGGATTCAACAACAGATTCGGGACTATGACGTTGATGCAGCTAAAGCACCCATCTCCTGTGATAACACCAGTGCAATTTCTATCACTCAAAATCCTAAACTAGACTCTAGGACCAAGCATTATGACATACACCATCATTTTATAAGAGACCACGTGCTGAAAAAGAACGTTCGGGTTGATCATGTTCCAACAGATATTTTAGGTCTATTAGATATGTCTTAATTACTTTCTATGAGCAATATCTCAGGCGAAACATAGTTAGTCAAGAGAATAAGAATAGAAGTCTACTTTTTGTCTCCCAAGTTGAACTGGTCCGTGCTGATCTGATACAGCTTAGACACATATACAGTCAGATCTTTTCACAGCGCTTGCTTTAATTTTTATACGCTGATATAGTAACCGAACGGTTGGATTATCGGACTTCTTAATTATTTTCAAATCTGACGGATAATATATTTTGCATTTCAACGTCTCTCGATCTCAAATTGACACGTTTCCACTCTATTTTCTTCTCTCATCATTCGTACAGTTTTATTTGGTTTTATTTCTCTTTCTTCATTATGCTTTCAAAACTTTCCAAGTATTTTCGCTCTGATAAAGTTTTCCTTCCAACCCTATATATTCTCAAATATACTAATGATCAAATCCTTGAAATGGCATCTTTGTTAACAACGCACTGCAGGTCAACTTTGAGTCCATGCTGGATATGACAGACGGCGACATTGTTTGTATGTTTTGATCGTTGGTCGAGTCAGGACTGTGGGGATTTTTGTGGATTTCTGGTTCCATTTATGAGGCCGTTTTGTTCAAGTTCTTTGCCAATGCTATATTCATCGGTGGTGAAATTACCAGCACAATATCGAAGCAGAAGTTGGTAATCACTCAAGAAATCTTTGCTGAGACCTTTCATCTTCCAACTGAGGGTTTGGTTATTTTCTCTGGGAAAGCAGTGGCCGATATGAAGGTGCTCTTCTCTGCGACCACTGTTTCCTTCAAGTCTTCTAGCAAAAAGAAAGAAATGAAGGTCGAATGCAGGCTTCTGAATGATATCGTGGCTAAATTGATGACGAACAAGGCAAGTTCTTTTGATGCGATGAGAGCTGGCCGGTTTGAGATGATGGTAGCAATCAGTGCCAGATTGAAGGTCAATTGGGAACATGTATAGTTCAATGTCCTAGCTGCCATGGTGTCCACCAAGGAAAATAGTCTCAAGGATACGGAGTCCAGCTTAGTTTTTTGTTGGAAAGCTAGTTAAAGCGGACCTTGAGGAGTCCGTGGCTCTACACCCCATAAAGTGTTGAACACCAAGTCACACTTACACGAAGAAGAAGCAAAATTCTGTTCCCACAGTCACCGAATGGAGGAAGCTATCTGGGGATAAGGCAGTTGGTGCTGCTAAGCCGAATAAGAAGTTGTTATTGGTTTGAGGCATTCAGAGTTAAAGTATTAAGATATCGGGTCATTTGAGTAATCGATGTTATCAGTTATCGGAACAATATTTCAGTTTTGAAGGGATTCAAACTTGTTTCAGAGGCTTCAGTAACAGATTCTGTTATATTGCCTCAGGAGGTATTATTTAGATTTGCGAGTATAATCGGACTCTACTCAAGTCACTTCAGATATCAGCATTTCAGATATCCTTATAGAGCAAGCAGAGTACATCAGATTTGAGTGTTATCAGAATTGTTTTATTCAGACTTAGAAACAGTGTACTTTCAGAAATCACCAACATCTCAGACATGACAGAGTAACGGCGATATTTCAGATATGATTAAGATACATAAAGAGAATGACTTTTAGATTTCTATAGTGAGACAGATGTGAGCTTCGAATATCTTCAGATATTTTAAAAGGATTATTTGAGGAGAATCAACGGTCATGATTTAATCGTATAAGAGCCTGGAATTAAGGAGACAAGATCAGAGCTATTTTTGGTAAAATTGCACAGTACGCAAAGCGCTTGATACGATGATTACCCGCTTTGGAATATAAGTCAATTTAGCCCTGAAAAGTGCAGTTTACCTTTTGCATGGTTTTAATGGATCATTAAATGCTATGATAGGATGATGATATGCAAAGGAGCTTATCTCTACTGGCTACATTTATTGACCTTTGAAGACAAAGAGTATAAAAGGCTGAAGAATTCAAATGAAGAAGTCCTCTGCTCCTCTCCGCTATAAGTGATTCACAACGCTTATTATTTGTTTCAAAAAGCTCTCAAATACTCACTGGAACCTTTCATTGCAAAATATTCTAAGTCCAGTGTTACAACTCGAAGAACAGACAAGTTCAGCCTTCATAGTTTTAACCTTCGAGTTATCTTCTGGTTTACATTTGTAAACATTTCTTGTTGATAAAAGAACCAGAAGATCTATAGTACTCAATAGCATCGTATTTCATTGTAATATTCATCTTTGAGTCTGTAACGAACTTTCTGTGTGAATCAGTTCGAAAGAATTACATTGACTGTATTCAACAGTTGTATCTTCTTGTAGTTGAAGTTGCTAGGAGTTCATCTTGAGCGAGGCTCGGTGTCTGGGTGTAGACAGAAGCTGTGTGCATCAAATTCTTCTGCTGGAACCTTCCTGCAAAGGAAGAAGGGGAGACGTAGTATCTTCAGATCCGAACTTCCATAAACAAACTCTGAACCTTGCACTTTTACTTTATTGCATAGCATTTACATTTATACTGTTCACTGGTTGATTGACTTCTTTCCGCACATTTATTGTTAGTCGAGAAATCAAATTTCGAACTGAGATACCTCGTATCTGGTAACACAGATACGAGTTAAGCGAGGCGCTTATAAAAATTGTTTTAAGGTTTCGAAAAATAAAAATCCAAAGGAGTTCATTCAACCCCCCCTTCTGAACTCCTAGGCTATTTTCGATCCTATTTGATCCTATCAATTGGTATCAGAGCCTGCGCATCTCAGTTATTGAACAGTCTGTTGTTTACGCTTTATATATTTAAATATGTCTAACTCACACAACAAAATTCCTATGTTTTTGAAGGAAGACTATGATGATTGGAAGATAAGGATGCAAGCACACTTGGCGGCACAAGATAATGATATGTGGTCAGTGATTACATATGGACCCGTAAAGATAATGAAGGCAAACACTAGTATAGCCATATCTGCTGGAGCACCAGAATGGGTAGAAAAGAGAAGATATGAATACACTACTGAGGAGAAGAAGAAATCAAACTTGGACAATGTGGCCCGAGATATTCTGTATAAGACGCTGGATAAAAACATGTTTAGCAAAATCAAAACCAGTGCCATAGCGAAGGAGATTTGCGAGAAACTGATTAAAATCTGTGAGGGAAATGATGAGAACAAGGAGAATAAGCTTACAGTTGCACAGCAGGAGTATGAGTCAATGAAGATGCGAGATGGAGAGACCATGGCTGAGTTCGATGAGCGCTTCAGTGCTGTGGTGATAGAGCTTACAAGTTTGGGCAAAGAATACAGCAACCGAGAGTTGGCACTTGAAGTAATGAGAGCGCTGCCCAGGGAGTGGGATGTAAAGACGATGGCTATGCGAGAATCTAAGGACCTAAACAAAATTGCTGCTTCATGATCTGTTCGCGAATTTGAAGGCATATGAGTTTGAATTAGAAACAAGATCTGAGGCAGGACCGTCGACATCTCAACAACTAAAGCTTTAGCGGCAACGACATCTGAAAAAAGCTCATCGATCAAATCTTCCGAACAACTCAGCAATGATGCAATGTCCCTCTTCGTCAAGAAGTTTGGGAAATTCCTGAGAAGATCCTATAACCCTTCTTTCTCTTATAATAATGCAAACAAATCAGAAAAGATTTCAACTGATATGAATTGTTATAATTGTGGTCGTCCAGGTCACTTTGCTGCAGATTGTAACAGGCCAAATAAGGAGGACAAACCTAAAAGAGATGAGAAGAAGGATGATAGATCCAAGGAAAGATCAAAATAAAGAAGGATGAGGACAAGATCTGACAAAAGACCCAACAGAAAGAATGATATAAAAGTGCTTGTTGCAGAAGAAAGCGACAAAAACTGGGCAGATTCAGATTCCGATTCATCATCCAATAGCTCCTCATCTAGCGATAGTGAATATGAGGAAGTTCACTGCCTTATGGCCAATCAACATTCGGATGACGAGGTATTTGATTTTTCCAACACTGAATTCACACGAGAGGACCTAATTAACGCACTCAATGAAATGGTCCATGAGTACAAGAATCTTTCTCAAACATTCGAGGAAGTCAAAGCTGAAAACATGGATTTGAAAATAGACTCAGTGGAACCCAGCACCGTTCAACTTCGTGAAACTGACAGTTTAAAAATCGAGTTGAGTAAGCTGAAGACTGAGAATCAATAGTTGAGTTTAAGATCATTTGAGCTCGAATCAAAAAACGAAAGGTTAAATTTGGTAATGAGCTCCTGGACCCAGTCTTCTGTCTCTCTAAGTAAGTTGCATGAGACTCAAAAGCCACTTAATGACAAATCTGGCTTAGGTTTCAATGCTGGTGAAAGCAGCTACAGAGAGACCTGTACTCAGTCAAATCTGGTATATGACAAATTAAAAGAGAGGAATTTTGTCAAAGCCAGTGTGATACATGATACATGCGAGTCGGTAACGTATGATGATTAGATCTCGGGACAACTGAATCAGAAAGGGAAAGCTGGTATTGGCTATGTCAAACTCGAGAACTCTAAGTCTAGTTGGCTAAAGAACAGACTTGACAAGGAAAAGGCGAAAACTGGATCCAAGTCGTTTGTTCAGAACGAACAAAGACGTGGTTCTCATAAGGTCAAATCTTAATGGAGAAAGGTTCAGCCCCTAAGAGATCTGAATGGTCAAAATACCAAATCAAAGCTCAACAGATCTCAACATATTTCTGCACACACCCTTATGGACTTTCATACTGGGAAAACTTTTAAGGTAATTCAAGTATGAGTCCCGAAAGGGGTAATCCGATCTGGACCCAAGTAAAATTGGGTACCAAAATTTGTTTTCGTGTTTGCAGGACAACAGGTACAAGGCTGGAGATGAGTCAATTATATGGTATCTGGATAGCGGTTGTGCACGTCACATGACTGGAAACCCAAAGCTACTAACAGATGTGATTCCTCACAAAGGAGCGAAGATCGTTTTGGTGATAAATCACATGGTAACACTGTGGGTAAGGGTAAGCTTACCCACATTAACATTTTAATATTTGATATTTTAGTTGTTGAGAACTTGTTAAGTCAGCTGCGTGACAAGGATTACACAGTTAGCTTCCAAAAGCACACTTGCACAGTTCAAAGTCCAGAAGGTCTGACCGTATTCGTGGGTAAAAGATCGGGGAATACCTACATAATCAATTAGTCAGAACCAATGGGATCTGAACAGATCTGCCTTGCAGCTGACTCTTTCAAGAGTTGGTTGTGGCATCAGCGAATGAACCATCTCAACTTTAAAACACTTGCCAAATTTAGTTATCATGAACTGGTTTCTGGTATGCCCAAAATCAATTTTTCAAAACACAAGATCTGTGCCGCATGTCAGCTTGGTAAACAAATCCGTTCTACTTTTAAAAAGAAAGGCGGTAAATGTTCTTCCCGAAGCTTAGAGCTTTTACATATGGATCTTTTTGGTCCTATTCCCATAACGAGCTTAGGGGAACGAACTACACTCTAGTTTTTGTTGATGATTTTACAAAATTCACTTGGGTGTTGTTTTTAAAATCAAAATCTGATACCGCTGACCAACTGATTCGGCTTTTAAAACGTTTAGAAAATGATAGATCTTTTACAGCCAATCGGATAAGAAGTGATCGTGGTACTGAGTTTTTAAATCAAAATTATCTTCTTATATCTGGATGACATAGGGATAAAGCATGAGCTTTCTGCAGCTAGAACTCCTCAATATAACGGGCTGGTTGAGTGGAGAAATCGTACTTTAAAAGAAGCTGCTAGATCTATGATTGATTATTCCGGCATCTCTCAAAAATTCTGGGCAGAAACAGTTAATACAGCCTGCTATACTCAAAACAGATCTATGATTAACAAGTTGCACGACAAAACCCCTTATGAGATCTGGAATGGCATGAAACCTGACATATCATATTTCAGGGTGTTTGGGTGCAGATGCTTCATTCATAATAACGACAAGAAGCACTTAACAACTTTTGATGCTAAATCCGATGCAGGTTTATTCAGTTGTGAGCAAAGCTTACAGAGTTTTCAACAATCGAAGTCTGACAGTTGAAGAATCTGCACATGTGGTCTTTGATGAAACAAGATTCAGATCCAACTCAGCTACGAGCCTCAACGATTTGTGCACATGTCTAGAATCATACAGGCTTGATGAATCAGATGATGACGTGCCACAAAAGAGATACTCAGCAGAGATACAACCAGAGCTGGACACACCGCATTACAACGCTCAAACAGTTCTGACAGGTAACCTAGTGGTTGCTGATTTGACTAACATTGACCAGGGGCAGGATCAGATCTCATCAAGTGTACCAGCTGCTGGAGCTCAAGCGACCAACGTTCCAGATGTTGCACAGACAGATACTGTAATACCCCAAGTGACATCTGATGCACAAAAGGCGAGCACATCTCAACTGGTTTCTGGATCGAATCTGGAACAAGTATCTTATCAATTGACATCAAACAATCCAGATGCGACCATCCAGCCAGACATCCAAGCAGAACAAGGAGCAATCCAATCAGATCTGATCTTCGGTGGAATAGAAATCATCCACCCGAGTAGGTCATAGGTAACATTAACTCTCCTGTTCGCACACGAGGCCAGCTATTGCATGATCACTTTGATTCAGCATTCATTTCACATATAGAACCAAAACTGATAGAAGAATCCTTAGCAGACTCAAGCTGGATAGATTCTATGCAAGAAGAGCTAAATCAGTTTAAAAGAAATAATGTATGGTAACTTGTACCTACACCTTCTAATCATTCCGTGATAGGAACTAGATGGGTCTTTAGGAACAAACTGAATGAAGATGGCGTAGTAACAAGGAACAAAGCTAGACTACTTGCTCAGGGTTTTAGGCAAATGGAAGGTATAGATTTTGACGAAACTTTTGCACCTGTAGCTCGATTAGAAGCCATTCGCCTGTTTTAGAATATGCTGCATACAAAGACTTCAAAGTCTTTCAAATGGATGTTAAGAGTGCATTTCTTAATGGCGTCTTAACAGAGGAAGTGTATGTTGCACAACCTCCTGGCTTCGTAAATCATACATATCCAGATTATGTTTATAAATTGGATAAAGCTCTATATAGGTTGAAGCAAGCACCCAGAGCTTGGTATGATACATTGTCTAAGTTTCTTATCGAGCATGATTTCACTATAGGCACAGTTGATAAGACGCTATTTAAATTTGTGAAATCTGATCATGTCATGTTAGTGCAAATTTATGTAGATGATATTATATTTGGGTCAACTAACCCCAAATTGTGCCAGAAGTTTTCTAAGTTGATAAATGACAAGATTGAGATGAGCATGATGGGAGAGATGACGTTCTTTCTGGGATTACAAGTGAGACAGCTTTGACAATTGGAATCTTCATCAATCAAGCAAAATATACGAAAGAACTTCTGAAGAAATTTGGTATGGACAATTTCTCAGTAGCAGCGACCCTAATGAGCTCCTCATTCAAGATAGATAAAGACGAAGTTGGATCTGCCATTGAGGTATCTCCATATTGTGGTATTATAGGCTCCCTACTTTACTTAACTGCTAGTAGACCAGACATCATGTTTGCTGTCTGTATGTGTGCTAGATTTCAAGCGGAGCCAAAGCAATCTCACTATATTGCTGTAAATCGTATACTGAAATATCTTAAAGGAACTTCCAATGTGGGTCTTTGGTATCCCAAAGACTCAGGCTTTCAACTAATCGGTTATAGTGATACAGACTATGCAAGATGTAGAGTTGATCGTAGAAGCACAAGTGGTACTTTTCAATTCTTGGGAGATCGATTGATTTCCTGGTTCAGTAAGAAGCAGACCTCTATTGAAAAGTCCACACTTAAGCAGAGTATTTAGCGTGATGGTCCCAAAAATAGGATCAATATGCGTATAGGAGTTCAGAAGGGGGGTTTAATGAACTCCTTTCGATTATAATTTTCGAAATTCTTTTGAAATGTTAAGCACTGCTTAACTTAAGTCCGAGTTACCAGACTTAAGGTTCTCAGTTTAATGCAAATCTCTTGGCTAACTAAAATAGTGCGGAAAGAAGCCAATCGATTTGTGAACAGATAAACAATAAATAAAGTGCGGAATATAAAATATAAGAGTTCAGGGATTTGTTTCTGGAAGTTCGGATATTAATATCCTACTTCTCCCCTTCTTCCTCCTCGGAAGGTATCACTAGAAGATTTGATTTGTACAGGTCTTCTGCACACACCCAATCACACAAGCCTCACTTGTATGATCTCCTAGTCTCTCCACAACAATCCACGCAGACGCAGCTGCTGGTTTACAAGTGATGAATAATATTTTTGAACGGCTTTAAAGAGCACGTTCTTTACAGACACAAATGATATAATCAATGAATACAACTATATGAGTACTGTAAATTTTCTCTGGTTTCTAAACACAGAAACTCGATTCAAAATATTTAACGAGAGAGTAGACTCGAATGTTTATCTATGAATTTCAACAGTAATTCTCTTCGAGTCTTGTGAGCTTTTTGAATATGTTCAACAGAAATAAAGCTCTGGGAGTGTTTTGACAGCGTGACCGCGATGATAATAATAGTGAAGGATAATTTCTTCAATCCAGCTTCTGCTATTTATAGGCTTCGTTCTCAACGGTGATAAAGCTCTATATAGGTTGAAGCAAGCACCCAGAGCTTGGTATGATACATTGTCTAAGTTTCTTATCGAGCATGATTTCACTATAGGCACAGTTGATAAGACGCTATTTAAATTTGTGAAATCTGATCATTTCATGTTAGTGCAAATTTATGTAGATGATATTATATTTTGGGTCAACTAACCCCAAATTGTGCCAGGAGTTTTCTAAGTTGATACATGACAAGATTGAGATGAGCATGATGGGAGAGCTGACGTTCTTTCTGGGATTACAAGTGAGACAGCTTGACAATGGAATATTCATCAATCAAGCAAAATATACGAAAGAACTTCTAAAGAAATTTGGTATGGACAATTTCTCAGTAGCAGCGACCCTAATGAGCTCCTCATTCAAGATAGATAAAGACGAAGTTGGATATGCCATTGAGGTATCTCTATATTGTGGTATTATAGGCTCCCTACTTTACTTAACTGCTAGTAGACCAGACATCATGTTTGCTGTCTGTATGTGTGCTAGATTTCAAGCGGAGCCAAAGCAATCTCACTATATTGCTGTAAATCGTATACTGAAATATCTTAAAGGAACTTCAAATGTGGGTCTTTGGTATCCCAAAGACTCAGGCTTTCAACTAATCGGTTATAGTGATACAGACTATGCAAGATGTAGAGTTGATCGTAGAAGCACAAGTGGTACTTGTCAATTCTTGGGAGATCGATTGATTTCCTGGTTCAGTAAGAAGCAGACCTCTATTGAAAAGTCCACACTTAAGCAGAGTATTTAGCGTGATGGTCCCAGAAATAGGATCAATATGCGTATAGGAGTTCAGAAGGGGGGTTTAATGAACTCCTTTCGATTATAATTTTCGAAATTCTTTTGAAATGTTTTACAAGCACTGCTTAACTTAAGTCCGAGTTACCAGACTTAAGGATCTCAGTTTAATGCAAATCTCTTGGCTAACTAAAATAGTGCGGAAAGAAGCCAATCGATTTGTGAACAGATAAACAATAAATAAAGTGCGGAATATAAAATATAAGAGTTCAGGGATTTGCTTCTGGAAGTTCGGATATTAATATCCTACTTCTCCCCTTCTTCCTCCTCGGAAGGTATCACTAGAAGATTTGATTTGTACAGGTCTTCTGCACACACCCAATCACACAAGCCTCACTTGTATGATCTCCTAGTCTCTCCACAACAATCCACGCAGACGCAGCTGCTGGTTTACAAGTGATGAATAATATTTTTGAACGGCTTTAAAGAGCACGTTCTTTACAGACACAAATGATATAATCAATGAATAAAACTCTATGAGTACTGTAAATTTTCTCTGGTTTCTAAACACAGAAACTCAATTCAAAATATTTAACGAGAGAGTAGACTCGAATGTTTATCTATGAATTTCAACAGTAATGCTCTTCGAGTCTTGTGAGCTTTTTGAATATGTTCAACAGAAATAAAGCTCTGGGAGTGTTTTGACAGCGTGACCGCGATGATAATAATAGTGAAGGATAATTTCTTCAATCCAGCTCTGCTATTTATAGGCTTCGTTTTGCAACGGACATAAATGCTTCAAAGGAAAATAAATCCCGTTTGAATCTCTGTGAAAATTGTACGACGTAAAACCTGCTCCACTAAAAGGTAAATTGCCCATTGACAGAGCCAATTTGTCGTATACCATTTTTGTGCAAACATTGAAAAACGGCCTCTGTACATTCTTCGCCCTTTATTTCTTCCGATATGGACGTTTGAATCGATTCATAGTTTGCGCAACTACTGATGACTTGAATCTCTGATAGGTGTACAATGGCTGATGGCTTCAACGACTGACGATATGCACCAGCTGATCGCTTGAAATATTTTACTTCAAAAAGTATCGGCTGGTCCAAGATCACTGTAGCTGCCTGCTGGTTTTCCTTATCGCAAAAAGTATCTGCTGAATAGCGCGAAGGCAAAACGCTGTCGTATCTATTTATCCAAACGACATCGTTTAACTACTGCCTACATTAAGTTCCATCGGCTGGTTAATCAAACTACTGTAGCTATCTGCTGATTCTGAGTGTAGCCATCTGCTGAATCTCAATCGCAAACTCCAACGGCTGAGATTATAGCGCTAGATCAATACGCTGTCGTTTCAACTTATTTGATCGCTGTCGTTTTGACTAATCCAAACGCTGTCGTTTTGTAATCCTTAACAAAACACGCTATCTTTCAAATGCTTGCGCCTGCTGATTGCCCTGTAAAAGTTCACCTGCTGATTATTTCATCTGCTAATTTCCTCTTAATAAACATCCTGCTGAAATCAACTATCGACTGATAATATCACCGACTGGTCCACTGTAGCTTACGACTGATAGATCCAACTGCTGAATTAATAACCATCGACTGAAAGAACCATCTGTTGAAAATCAACTAGTCAACAGAAAATATTCTCCTGTTAGATTGCGACGGCTGATTGTCCAATAGCAACTGGTCTTATTTTGTTATCACCAAAACTAATAAATTTTATCCTAAAAATTTCCCCCTTTTTGGTGATGACAAAACTTAGCAGCCGAGATAAATAAATATGCAAAGATAAATTGCACACGAACTGCTAGAACGCAAAAATTCCATTGATTGAAGATTAAGTACAAGTACAAAAGATTTGTACAAGTTCTATCTTAACTAATGACCTCTTCTCCTCTTATATGCTCCACTCCTACTTAGCCTTCTTTCTCTCCTTGCCCTGTCTCTTTCTCTTTCAGCACGAAAAGAATCCTCATTTCTCATCCTATCCAGAATTGCTCTGTTTGCATTGTAAATATCTGCCTGTGTAGGCTCCGTTATTCTCACAGCATCACCAGTTCCTTCACTTTAATGAACAGGAGTAGGTAGAGGGCGACGGCTGCTGCTACTTTCCCCCTTTTTGTTATCACCACCCCGATTAATATATGCTACAATCTCGCTCAGTTGGCTGGTGATGATACTCAGGGTCTGTTGTGCTTGAGCACTAAACTCCAATAAATCATTTATAGTAGCAGCCACTTGCTCATCGAGAGAATTGATTTTAGAATTTAGCTCTTGGTGAGTTTCTTTTACCACTCTCCGAACATCAACAAAATCAAGACCAGTAGTTACAATTTGAGCACCAAGTTGCTTATGAGATGATTGTAACTCCAACGATAAGAGATTGCGGTGATCATTTGAGGTTTTACGCAACGCCCCAAGTACCCTATCTTGTTCATCGAGGCGTGCGATAACTTTATTCTCAAAGTTGGAGAGGTACAATAATAGTGTGTCCTTGTTCGTGGCACCATCATCTCGTTCACAAATTTGATCTATCGAAGCTCGCAACTGGTTCAATGCCTCAATGACATC
>KV017204.1:0-28126 GCA_001598015.1 Dorcoceras hygrometricum
TATTTAAAATTGCCAAATGTCCCATATGATTTATGAAGTGCATAAATATGGTCCTAAGGATTTTTGGGGCGTTACAAGGTAGATGTTTTAGGCAACGCGGCTTTAGGTTGTAAGCTGAATGAGCTTTGATGTGAGCTGATTATTACAAATCTTGACAGATTTGAGCTTCTGGGTTGTTGCGAGCAGCTCTGTTGTGTTCGCCATGAGCTGGTAGGGCAGCAGGGTGTTGTGCTCTTGTTCTAATAAGATCTGTTGAGGCATTAGCAGCTTAGAGGAGGTACGGATTTGAGCTTATTTAAACAGCTTTGGCATAAAGCATGATAATTTTTCCAGTATGTTAAGAATGCTGTGATTGAGTGTTTATGGGAACAGATTTGCTTGACTGTAATTTGAATATTTGTTCTGTATTTGCATGATTTATGTATGTTAGTGAATTGATATTGACTGGCATTCACGCATACATATTGAGCCTGAATTTGTTTGATGCCCGAATTGAGCTAGCGTTGTGATCGGCCGACTGAGTTGTTGCATCTGAAAGGTCCAATGCTATCATAGAGGTGGTTGCCGGCTGATTCGTCGTGCCTGAAGACCATAGAGCTGTGATGGTCGACTGTGTGTCGCTCCTGAAGATCACGATCGATGATTTCCACCGGCTGATTGGTTGTGCGTGGTGTAGAGGCTCCTTTTCTTTGCCAGCTGAGTTGTTGGCCTTGATTACCGATGTTCTTTGATACCCTCATGCATATCATGACTTGAAATATTGCATGGTTTATGAATTACTGTTTTATGAGTGCTCTTCGCACTGAGGTTTGACCTAGTTTTCTTTTCCTTGTTTTTGGGCTGCGTTGGTCTGTGTTGGCCATTGCAGGTTCTTCAGGTAATCCAGCTGAACAGAATGGAGCGTCAGCTGGTAGATCCCTGTTCTGAGTCCCAGTTATATGTATTATGTATTGATCCAGGGGATCCCTGTTCTGAGTCCCAGTTATATGTATTATGTATTGAGCCAGGGGATGTCCTGCGCCTATTGTATTGAGGGGATCTGTTTTTATTACTTGTTGCCTGTTGTTGTTGGATTTTGAGCTTAAATCCTTATTTTGGTTATAAACTTATTTTGAATGATAAATTGGATCAGACCCAATTCGAAAATTTTTTTAGCCCTATTTTAATGCTTCCGCATAATTGAGTAATCAATCTTAAGTTCTATGTTAGGACTTAAGTTCTATGTTAGCGCACCGGGCCTGACAAATATTCCCCTGTAGCTTAAGTTCTATGTTAGGAAAAATGCTACTGGTTAATAAGCTTTCTCCCAATGGAATGTTAACACAATAACCTACCGCTAATACTTCTGGTTGAATGGATAGTTTCTTAGCAAACACTGTTGATATGATAGAATGTGTCACACCAGAATCTAATAAAGCTAAAGTAGGCATACTAGCGATAACAATTTTACCTGTAACCATCGGAGAGTCTGGTTGCCTGATCTACCATCATCACATAGGCTCTACGGGTAGTGAGTTGTTTAGACTGTGGGCAATTCTTTAAAATTTGGTCTAACTTACCACATTTATAACATACTCCTTGACCAGCTTGGCACCGACCAGCGTGATTCTTTTTATAGGTTGGACAAACTGGCCTATTCTACATTTTAGGAACTACGTTAAGCGGTTGAGCTTGTATGGGGCTTTGTCCCTGAGACCCTTTCTGGTTATTGTTCGGACTTTTGGATTTTCTGCGATCCTTGTTTTTGAAGGCTTGACGTTTTAGTTGACGTTCTTTGTCAATCTCCTTCCAATCTTGTTCAGCACGCAGGGGTTTGTTTACTGCTGCCCTGTAGTCAGCTGTTTTAGCAAGATAATGTCATGTTTCAATGTTGGCCTTAATCCATCTACAAAATGTCGTAACTTCTCCTCCGCATCCCTACCTATCAGAGGAACAAAATAACATCCTCTCTCAAACTTGCGGATATAATCCCGCACCGGCATACCTCCTTGTTTTAGAGTTAGAAACTCTCTCTTCAGCTCAGCCCTCACATCCACTGTGAAGTACTGGTCATAGAACACCCGTTTAGATTCTTCCCAGGTGAGCAGAGCCAAGTCTATAGTCAGCTTAGCCCTTCCCACAAAATCATAGCATCTCCCCTCAGCATATAAATACACACCGAGGTCTCTCCTGGTCAGATAGGTGTAGATAGTCGAATATGACTTCTAGAGATTTGATCCAGATTTCATCTATAAGTGATTAGTTGAACCAAAAAACTCTTGAAGACGTTGTCTTCTGAACCTTTCTTGCGGATCCTCATGACTAACCATTCGTCCAATGATTGACTATTCTCTTGGTTAGATTGATCAACCAAACGTTCCAACAGTTAGTCCATAGTAGCTAAAACAGGGTTATTCCCATCATTTTCCCACTCTCCTTCCACATAACTTCTTCTTCCTCTACCTCTTCCTGATATGGATCTGTATTCGTAGCCAAAATCCACTACAAAACTATTATGAGGGAATACTATATGCAAGAACATGAAAATAAGGAAATCAGAAGCGGCTGGCGAGAACTGTCTCAGACTGGAAGAAGTGTTTATCTCAAGGACAATGCTCTGATACCAATTGTAATGCCACGAATCGAAAATCTTAAATACTTAGACTGAGATGCGAATTGAAAGATAACAATTTGTTCTGTACTGATTTGCAACCTCTTAAAAATTTCAGATCGCAAGGTGTAACTAAGTTATAAAATAAAATCAAAGGATTTGTTAACTGCGGAATTTTAATATATATGATCAAAGATGTGAATCCATTCAGACTACATTGAATACTGGAAAAGTAATGTGAAATATACAAAAGATTGCATCATAGTTTCTGTACAACAAAAATATGAGAACTGAAAGTAGTGCGGAAGTTATTGTCCATGATAAACACCCCCACTTTGGTCCAGCTCGCACCATCCCGCTCTGCCTAAATCTCATCACATGCACTCAAAAAAACTAGTGAGCCTAGGGCTCAAATAATAAAAAAACAACTACAAGCTTTGAAGATTTCATTAGTTTGAAGAAATAAAAAATATCTAAGGAAACATCAGTAAACAAGAATAGATAACCTACTTGTAACTACTGGCATAAAATCACGTAAGCTACTTGTAAGCTACTTGAAGAAACTCCCAGAAAACTCAAGAAGAAATTGAACGAACATCATCAACATTTTCTAACTAACATTTCTGAATCAAAACATCTAAGAAAGCATCTTAAACTCTTCTATTGTTTGAAGAACTTTTAAAGAAAGTGTTTTCAAACCATAAGCTCATACAAACATGCAAACAGAAACAATATATGCTTTCTTAAGTACATCAAGAAACAAAGTTTACTTGCCTTATCTACGACGCCATTTATAGAGTATTATCTGGCTCGATCAACACACAACCCCAATCTGTCAGGCCTCGTGCTCTAAACAGAGTAAAAACACCAAAACACATGCGGAACCTATCACTTGATGGTCCCAGAAATAGGATCACTAAGCAAATAGGAGTTCAGAAGGGGGGGTTGAATGAACTCCTTCGATTTTTGAAATCTTTTAAAATGTTTTCGACACGGCTTGACTTAAGTCCGAGTTACCAGACTTAAGGTATCTCAGTTTTATGCAAGTTTCTCGGTTAACTTGAAAAGTGCGGAATAAAACCGATTAACTTGTGAACAGTGGATAAACACAATATATAAGTGCAGTATGTAAAAGCGCAAAGTAAAAAGCAAGGGTTCAGAAATTTGTTTCTGGAAGTTCGGACTTCAATGTCCTACGTCTCCCCTTCTTCCTCCTCGAAAGGTATCACTAGAAGATTTGATGAAAGTAGGCCTTCTACAAACACCCGATCCCAAAACCAGCAGCTATGAGAACTCCTAGTATATCCACACCAATCCAGGCAGACGCAGCTGCTGGTTTACAACCCTTATCAATATTTTTCGAACTGCTTTGCACAGCAAGTTCGTTACAGACTCAATTGATTTAACAATGAATACAAAGCTATGAGTACTGTAAAATCTCTGGTTTCTTAGACAAAGAAACTCGATTCAAAGATTGAACCAGAGATTGAAACTCGAAGGTATAACAATGAATATCAACAAATAAAGTTCTTCGAGTGGTTGAGCTTTTGAATGCTTTTCAACGGAGTGTAAGCTCTAGATAGATTTTGACAGCGTGACCGCAATGTGATAATACCGAAGGATGATTTCTTCAATCCAGCTCCTGGTATTTATAGGCTTCGATTGCAACGGTCATAAATGCTTCAAAGTAAAATAAATCCCGTTTGAATCACTGTCAAATAGTACGCCGTAATTATTGCTCCACTACAAGGTAAATTGCTCATTGACAGAGCCAATTTGTCTTCTTTCCATTTCTGTGCAAACATATAAAAACGGCCTCTGTATCTCGTACTATTTTCCCAAAATAGTACCTACCTTGTCTCCTTAATTCCAGGCAATAGTACGATCCTGATGATCTTTTCCATTTGAGTATACGATCGTATTTGAATCGATTAAGCTTGCGCCTGAAATTACTTTGATAATCAGCACTTCCTTCGTCATCGTTGTTAGTGATACTGCGACTGAAAAAACACTTGACTAGTCCTTTGTAAAACCAAACAACTGATTTTCTGGTGCGAGGGCAAAACGTTGTCGTACCAACTTATTTAAGCGACATCGTTTTGCTATCAAGTATCACATGTTGATTAATATTCACTGTAGCCATCTGCTGAAACAACTGTAGCTACCTGCTGATTTTCCTTAAGAGGTGAAACTGCTGTTTATCCTCATCACAAAACCCAACAACTGAATCTTAGCGGTAATTCAATACGCTGTCGTTTCATCATATCAAATCTCCGTCGTTTTGCATCCTTCAATGGAATAATCTAATGCAACTGCTGATCACCTTCGAAGACTCTTCCTGCTGATTATCCTAACAGGTTCAACTGCTGATATGAAAACGTGTATCTCAACGATGTCGTTCCAACTTACTTGAACGCTGTCGTTTAGCCTACTTCGAGCGATGTCGTTTTGCAATCCTTAATAAAACACACTAATTCTCAAATGCTTGCGTTCGAACCTACCATACCTGCTGAAATCAAAACATCGAATGATTGCAAACCATCTGCTGAAATCCAACGAATATTCCAACTGCTGAAATACACAACGTCGACTGAAAAATGATCTCCTGTTAAATTCTTGTCTTATTTTGTTATCACCAAAACTAATAAATTTTGTCCTAACAATTTCCCCCTTTTTGGTGATGACAAAACTTCAGCAGCCGAGATAAGAAGATATGCAAAAATAAATTGCACACGAACTGCTGGTAATCAGACTTTTATTTATCATAGAAATTGTACATAAGAGTTGTACAAAAATTTTACAGAAATCCTATCCTAAAATTTTCTTCTTCTTTTCAACATTCTCGCCTCCCTTCTCCTTCTTTCTCTATCACGTTCAGCTGCTGCCTGTCTTTCAAGAGATTCAGCGTTACGATCAGCATCCAACACATTCTCTACAATGCGTCTCTGCGCCATTTCAACCCTTTGTGCAAAGGCCGATGTTCTTACAGCACTATCTCCGCCTGTACCACTATCTCTGATTTGGACATTCGGAGGCTGTTGGGGTCCTCGGCTGCTACTTTCCCCCTTTTTGTCAGCACCGCCCGATTAATATAATTTACAATCTCCTCAATTGGGCATGAAGAATATTCTGATTTTCATGTGCCTGACTTTGAAATTCCAGAAGCTGGTGAGAAAGAGCCTCCTTGGTTTCCTCAACATTCTTTTGAACGTCATTCAAGCGCGAGGCCATAATGTCCACTTTGGCATTTACTTCCTGCACCTCCTTTCGAACATCCACCAGTCCGACAAAGATAGAAGATTTTTGAGCTAAAATATTCTTGCGGAATTCTTTAAAGCGCAAAGTCTGGACATCATCAATAGAGCGACCTTCTTGGCGTGCTTCCTGAAATAAATTTTTGAAGACTTCTTCTTGTTCGTGCAGGGAGTCACGAAGGCCTTGGTCAATCTTATGCAGCCTGGAGGAAATGCCACTTTGAGATTCATTAATCTGCTCCGATAGAATAGCTTGAAAATCAGCAAGTGCAGCAGAAAAATCTATAGAGACAGGAGGTAGAGAAGACATGGTAGCATCTACATCTGTCGTATCAAAATGCAAAGAAGAAGAACTGTCGGCAGAAGTTGAAGAAGACTGGCGCTGATCTAAAGATAACTGTACACTTGGAGCAACTGAGACTGTATTCTGAGAAATCTGTGCACTTCTGAAAACCGTTCTATTCAACGCAATTGAAGATAGAAAATCTGTTATATCCACAGTAGGAAGCCAACTAAACACACTGAAATCAACAAATATCGAGAAAAACTGAGAAAATCTCAAAGGGCAGAAGTTGAAGAAGACTGGCGCTGATCTAAAGATAACTGTACACTTGGAGCAACTGAGACTGTATTCTGAGAAATCTGTGCACTTCTGAAAACCGTTCTATTCAACGCAATTGAAGATAGAAAATCTGTTATATCCACAGTAGGAAGCCAACTAAACACACTGAAATCAACAAATATCGAGAAAAACTGAGAAAATCTCAAAGCAAAAACCGGAGACTGGCTAAGAGCAACTCTAAAAACTGGTTCAACCAACGACAAAGACCTGCAAAACTGTAGCGAACCAACTGGTAGAAGTCTTTTCGAAGCATAAAATAATGACAACCTCTAAACAAATATCAACCCATCTCTTCGTCAATGTCTTAAAGAAATTATTCACTGGTGTGAGAGAGTCATCATATTGGCGCTGGCGATGTACGTCACACGATAAAATTTGCCTGGGAATTTTCACCCACCGATCAGCACATGGTTCTACTATCCAAGCACCATCAACCTTTAACATGGTTATTATCCAGCAAGAAGAGCGAGTGCTAGTGTTTGATTGGGCGATAACTGCGCCACGATCACGAATTTCGCCTTCAAAAACTCTGGAGCAACACGGCTTCTTCCATGAAAGACCATGGGCGCGTGCCTCCCTAGTCAATTCCTCCAAGATAAATAGGTGAAGATCTGAAAGCAAATATATTACACTGAGATCAATCGCTGAGGATCCTTGGCCAGGCACAAAATTGGACTTCCATGAGGCCAAGAACTTCCGCACCAACACCTCTCTATATTTGAACAAAATGTACAAATTCCGTTGAATAGCTAACTTGGGCGACTCTGTTTCTCCCCAGGACAAAACTTGATCCTCTTTCTTATACATGTCCTCGATATTTATGGTTGCCAGTTTATTCAAACTGAAAGAATTAAAGAATTGAGCTACTTCATCAATTACCTTGGCACGCAACTCCACGAGCAAGTCAATATCTGCGTTAATCAAGAAATAATGCTCCTGAGCCTGATTGCCCTTAATTGGGTCTTTCTCCACCAAAATGGCCTTTCCTTTATGATCAGCAGGAATTTTAGGAAGGCTGTTTAGAAACCAAGTCCTCTCAGTAACTTCTGGAATCTTTATTTCTTTACCCATTTGGATCTTGGTGATTTCCATGCTAGCAGAGGGCAAAGAAATGTCGAGTGGAATAGATAACATAATATCTTCCAAAGACGTTGTCTCATCATCATCAAAGAACTCATCAACTGACTTCTCTACTGTCTCTGCCTCAGTATCCGCTGACGATTCATCATTTGTACCCATCAACTGTTCCCCAAAAGCTGTTATCTCCTGCTCACCCACTGTACTAACACCTGTGTCTCTAACCACTGGTAGATCCTGACTATTGTCCTCAATGTCCATGGCATTCTCGGAAACACTACCTGTCTCAAATAATCTCTCATTATCGTGATCAGCACGGAGAAAAGGACGAACAAACCTCCTCATCAACTTGATCTGCTGGGGAATCACTACTTATCCGAGAAACCTCAACTGCTGGTTCTGCTGTCAACTGCTCATCAATCCTCTCAACACTATCAATCTCTTCTGCTGGTCGATCAGCAGGAAATACATCCACTGCTGCTGGTTGATCAGTAGTATCATCAGCAGCAGGAGCGGTAGAACCTTCAATCATTTGTATAGGCACTGCTTCCTGTGCCACGGCCATCAAATCCAAGTTAACTTTGGACAAACTAACTTTCTTCTTCGTTGTCCTCTTCTTTTTAGCCACTTCTGCTCCAACATCAGCAGCACGTCTTTTCTTCGAGGCATCCTTTGGCTTGGGTGCCCCAGTAGCTTCCTCTGCACCAGCTTTATCATTAAGAGAGACAAATCGGTGCACAGTCTTGTCAGTGAGAATCTTGGAAGCAGGAAACTCGGAAGATTCACCTAAGTCCAGATTTGGAATATTCTCCAGCATAAGACTTATTTGAACAGCGAAGCCCTTGGCTTGCTTAGTCCCTGGAGTCACCATTTTCTTAAAAGTGCTGAACAAAATTCTGGCCCAATTCATTCGTACTCCACAAACAATTGCTGTCATCAACGAGAACTTCTCTACGGTAATGGCGTTGAAAGACCCTACCTTCACGGAAATAGCTTTCGCCATAATGTCACAGAGAAGGCAAAACTCGATTTTCATTTGATTCTTCCCTCCTAATAGACTTACCGGCTCACCCGAAAAAGAGACGATGCTCCTGGCATCAAAAATAACATCCTTGGGAATCGCTGAAAGATCTCCCAAGCCATCTACTGGAAGATCAAAAGACTCTGTGAACCATAGCGAACTGACGCGTTCTCAAAGAAGTCAACTAAAGCATCTTCATAAATAACTGCTGGGCATCCCAGAAAACCTGTAAGGCCGGAAGCCATAAGACCTTGAAACATGGACACCATACCTTGGTCATCCATGGCGAGAACTGAGTCGAAATCAACATGCTGAGAGTTGGAGTAGAAAGAGGAAGCCATTTCTAATTGTAGATTGTCGAAGAGAACGCCTGTAAAATCTTTGCAGAAGAGAGTATGCGCAAGAGAGAAATACGAGAGAAAGCAAATATGCAAGGTAAAAGAGATTGAAGAGACATACGCGGTAAATAAGTAAAGAATGCGAAGAGTTTTTGGAGAGAGAAAATTTTGATGTGACAAATCGCATGGTGACAACACGTGTCAACCATCCGTTAGCGCGTACACTGTTGGAAATGATTTGAAAAATTTTCAAAATATTTTGATCGTACGGTGTAAAATATTTTCCAAAATTTTAATCGAATAAAATACAAAAATAAATAGATTCGCGCCAATGTTTAAAGCGTCACAGCTGGTACAGTAAATGTAAAAACATTACTGCTGGTTTAATATTTCGTTGAGGGTGGCAGGAGCTGGTCACATATAAGCATCAGCAGTATACATGCAACAACTGAGTATGTCCAGTTGTAGCGTATTCTGCTGACATCACGCTTATTAAATCAGCTCCTGGTTCCCCCTACGACTGATACATACCTGCAACTGGTACCTTGCGACTGTGATTCTCCAACGTAAGTTGCTTCCCTCGACTGGTAGTCTATTGTTCCCCCTGAACAAGTGACTTGCAGCTGAGTTATGCAACAGCTTTCAAACTGCAAGTTTGTTAGCGCACAGACAAATCATGGCAATTCAAGGAGACCTAATATGTTTCTAAAATAAGAAAACTTAGCGTCTGGAAAAGGCTTTGTGAAGATGTCAGCAACTTGCTGGTCAGTCGACACATATTCCAGCCGGACGTCTTTCTTCAGCACATGGTCTCTTATGAAATGATGCCTGATATCGATGTGCTTGGTCCTTGAATGCAGCACAGGGTTCTGGGTGATCGCAATTGCTGAGGTGTTGTCACAGAGAATAGGAGCTTCGGAAGCATCAATGCCATAATCCTTCAATTGATGTTGAATCCAGAGGATTTGAGCGCAACAACTGCCAGCAGCAAGATACTCTACTTCGGCTGTTGACGTGGCAATTGATGTTTGCTTCTTACTAAACCAGGAGATCAGTCGATCCCCTAAGAATTGACAAGTTCCACTTGTGCTCTTGCGATCAATCCTGCAACCTGCGTAATCTGCATCACTGTACCCAATTAGTTGAAAGCCGGAGTCTTTGGGATACCAAATACCCACGTTAGGAGTACCCTTCAAGTATTTCAATATTCGATTTACAGCAATGTAATGCGATTGCTTTGGATCTGCTTGGAATCTAGCACACATACAGACAGCAAACATGATGTCTGGTCTGCTAGCAGTCAAATATAGCAAAGAGCCTATAATACCGCGATAAAGAGATATCTCAATGGCAGTTCCAGCTTCATCTTTATCCATCTTGATGGTGGAGCTCATGGGAGTCGCTGCTGCTGAACTGTTTTCCATTCCAAATTTCTTCAGCAGTTCTTTAGTATACTTCGCCTGGTTAATGAAAATTCCATTTTCCAGCTGGCGAACTTGTAAGCCCAAGAAGAATGTCAGCTCCCCCATCATGCTCATTTCGAATTATCCTGCAATCAAACAAGCAGATTTTGGTACCCAATTTTACTTGGGTCCAGATTGGATTACCCCTTTCGGGACCCAGACTTGAATCACTTTCACAGTTTTCCCAGTTTTTGGATCCACGAAAGTCTGTGCAAAATTGTGCGATCTATGGAGTTTTTATTTGACATTTTGACCAACAGGATCTCTTCTCGGCCAAGTCTTTTTCCAACCATATTTTGCCTTCCTAAAGTTACGCCGCTGCTGATTTGAAACATAGGACTTGGAACCAGCTTTCGCTTTGTCCTTGTCCAATCTGTTCTTTAACCAACTTGGCTTGGAACTCTCAGGCCTTTGATAGCCGATGCCATCTTTACCCAGTTTTACTGGGTCCAGATTCGGATTACCCCTTTCGGGACCCAGACTTGAATCACTTTCACAGTTTTCCCAGTTTTTGGATCCACGAAAGTCTGTGCAAAATTGTGCGATCTATGGAGTTTTTATTTGACATTTTGACCAACAGGATCTCTTCTCGGCCAAGTCTTTTTCCAACCATATTTTGCCTTCCTAAAGTTACGCCGCTGCTGATTTGAAACATAGGACTTGGAACCAGCTTTCGCTTTGTCCTTGTCCAATCTGTTCTTTAACCAACTTGGCTTGGAACTCTCAGGCCTTTGATAGCCGATGCCATCTTTTCCTTTTCCTTCATGACTTGACTGGGAAGATTTCTGGTCATCATATTTTATCGAATCGCAACAATCATATATCACGTCAGCTTTGACAAAGCCCATTTTATTGAACTTGTCATACACCGGTTGTGACTGAGTACTTGTCTCTCCACTGCTTTCGCTATTACTAAAACCTAAGTCAGTTCTATCAAGTGCTGACTTTTGGATTTCTTGTAATTTTTGGAAAGCACGAGCTGATTGGGTCCAGGAGCTCATTTCTTTAGTTAACTTTTCAACTTCAGCCTTGAGCTCACTAGACTCACTTCTCAACAATTCATTTTCTATTCTCAGCTTACTCAACTCAGTCTTTAAGCTGTCAGTATCCTCAAGTTTGTCAGAACTCGATTTTGCTGAACTATTTTTCAGACTTGCGTTTTTGGCCTTGATTTCCTCAAATGTGTGAGATAGAGTCTTGTACTCATGGACCATATCGTTCAGTGCCTGAACTAGATCCTCACGTGTAAATTCAACGTTGGAAAAATCAAATACCTCAGCGTCATCTGTTTGATTAGCCATGAGACAATGAACTTCCTCCTGTTCACTGTCACTTGAAGAGGAACTGCTGCTGGATGACTCTGAATCGCTGTCTGCCCAGCTCTTGGTGCTTTCCTCGGCAACCAATACTTTTCGGTCATGCCTGCGACTGGGTCTTTTGTCGCTTTTGATCTTCATTCGCCTTTCCTTTGATCGATCCTTGAATTTGTCCTTGGATTTGTCTTTGGATCTTTCAACAGTTCTTTCATCATCTTCCTCCTCTCTTTTGTGTCGCTCATCCTTCTTGTTGTCTTGTCTGTATCTGTCATCTTTCCTTGGTATGTTGCAATCAACTGCAAAATGACCTGGACGATCACAATTATAGCATATTAAGTCAGACGCAACTTTATCAGATTTATTAAAATTATTGTAAGGAGAGGAAGGGTGGAAGGATCTTCTCATGAATTTCCCAAAATTATTTGCGAAGAGGGACATGACGTCATCACTGAGCTGGTCAGCAGACTTGCTGGTTCTAGGAGAGCATGGTTCAGCAGTTGTAGCAGCAAGGGCTTTCGTTGGCTGGGAGGTGGAGGGTCCAGCTTCTGATCTTGTCTCAAACTCAAACTCATATGCTTTCAAGTTGGCGAACAAGTCGTGCAGCTCCAGCTTGTTCAAGTCCTTAGACTCCCTCATGGCCATGGTCTTCACGTCCCACTCCTTTGGTAATGCTCTCATGACTTTCAGCGCCAACTCCCTGTTGCTATATTCTTTCCCAAGACTGTTTAGCTCAATCACCACAGTGCTAAATCTTTCGTCAAACTCGGCCATCGTCTCTCCATCCTTCATTTTGATAGCTTCATATTTCTGCTAGGCTACTGTTAGTTTGTTTTCTTTGGTTTCGTCATTGCCCTCACAGATCTGGGTCAGCTTTTCCCAGATATCTTTTGCAGTAGTGCAGTTTTTGATTTTGCTGAACATATTCTTGTCTTTGTCCAGCGTTTTGAATAATATGTCCTTTGCCACGTTGTCTAGGTTGGCCTTTTTATTGTCCTCATTAGTATATTCATGTCTGGCCTTTGGAAGAAACTGAGGCTCGCCACTTGTTACTGCAACCGCCAGATTTGGCTTCATGATTTTCAGAGGTCTTTCAGTGATGACATACCACATGTCATCATCCATGGCTGCTAGATGCGCTTGCATCCTAATCTTCCAGTCATCATACTCTTCCCTCGAAAACAAAGGAATCTTGTTGTGAGAAATCGACATATTTAGATGTAATAAAGCACGAAACACAACTGTTCAATAACTGAGATTTGCCTGCTCTGATACCACTTGATGGTCCCAGAAATAGGATCACTAAGCAAATAGGAGTACAGAATGGGGGGGTTGAATGAACTCTTCGATTTTTGAAATCTTTAAAATGTTTTCGACACGGCTTGACTTAAGTCCAAGTTACCAGACTTAAGGTATCTCAGTTTTATGCAAGTTTCTCGGTTAACTTGAAAAGTGCGGAATAAAACCGATTAACTTGTGAACAGTGGATAAACACAATATATAAGTGCAATATGTAAAAGCGTAAAGTAAAAATCAAGGGTTCAGAAATTTGTTCTGGAAGTTCGGACTTCAATGTCCTACGTCTCCCCTTCTTCCTCCTCGTAAGGTATCACTAGAAGATTTGATGAAAGTAGGCCTTCTACAAACACCCGATCCCAAAGCCAGCAGCTATGAGAACTCCTAGTATATCCACACCAATCCAGGCAGACGCAGCTGCTGGTTTACAACCCTTATCAATATTTTTCGAACTGCTTTGCACAGCAAGTTCGTTACAGACTCAATTGATTAAACAATGAATACAAAGCTATGAGTACTGTAAAATCTCTGGTTTCTTAGACAAAGAAACTCGATTCAAAGATTGAACCAGAGATTGAAACTCAAAGGTATAACAATGAATATCAACAAATAAAGTTCTTCGAGTGGTTGAGCTTTTGAATGCTTTTCAACGGAGTGTAAGCTCTAGATAGATTTTGACAGCGTGACCGCAATGTGATAATAGAGAAGGATGATTTCTTCAATCCAGCTCCTGGTATTTATAGGCTTCGATTGCAACGGTCATAAACGCTTCAAAGGAAAATAAATCCCGTTTGAATCACTGTCAAATAGTATGCCGTAATTACTGCTCCACTACAAGGTAAATTTCTCATTGACAGAGCCAATTTGTCTTCTTTCCATTTCTGTGCAAACATATAAAAACGGCCTCTGTATCTCGTACTATTTACCCAAAATAGTACCTACCTTGTCTACTTAATTCCAGGCAATAGTACGATCCTGATGATCTTTTCCATTTGAGTATACGATCGTATTTGAATCGATTAAGTTTGCGCCTGAAATTACTTTGATAATCAGCACTTCCTTCGTCATCGTTGTTAGTGATATTGCGACTGGAAAAACACTTGAAATAATTCAACTGCTGATACAAGTGTGTTTTTCCATCGACTGGTCCTTTGTAAAACCAAACAACTGATTTTCTGGTGCGAGGGCAAAACGTTGTCGTATCAACTTATTTAAGCGACATCGTTTTGCTATCAAGTATCACCTGCTGATTAATATTCACTGTAGCCATCTGCTGAAACAACTGTAGCTACCTGCTGATTTTCCTTAAGAGGTGCAACTGCTGTTTATCCTCATCACAAAACCCAACGACTGAATCTTAGCGGTATTTCAATACGCTGTCGTTTCATCATATCAAAGCGCTGTCGTTTTGCATCCTTCAATGGAATAATCTAATGCAACTGCTGATCACCTTCGAAGACTCTTCCTGCTGATTTTCCTTACAGGTTCAACTGCTGATATGAAAACGTGTATCTCAACGACGTCGTTCCAACTTACTTGAACGCTGTCGTTTAGCCTACTTCGAGCGATGTCGTTTTGCAATACTTAATAAAACACGCTAATTCTCAAATTCTTGCGTTCGAACCTACTATACCTGCTGAAATCAAAACATCGACTGATTGCAAACCATCTGCTGAAATCCAACGAATAGTCCAACTGCTGAAATACACAACGTCGACTGAAAAATGATCTCGTGTTAAATTCTTGTCTTATTTTGTTATCACCAAAACTAATAAATTTTGTCCTAATAAAAAAGCGGGTAAAATTTTTCGCTTCTGGCCTGACGAAGAAAACATAATTTTAAAATATCACAATATGTCAAAATATCCCAGTCAATAAAAATACATAACACTAAAAACCATAATACAACAGTAAAGCATTAAACAAGTATCAGTCAACTAATACAGCAACTAAATACACAAAACACGGGACTCTCCCCGGCTAATAGAACTGATACATATATGCTATACGCTAACTGGGACACTCTAAGCACCACCTGAGGCACCACCAGCTGGACCATCACCAAGACCAGCGGAATGACCTGGGAGACCTGAACAACAAACAGGCAAACAAAACAACCAGCCCCAGAGGGACATCGGGGTCAAACCCCAGTACGAAGAGCTACAAAATACAGCTAACAGATATAGCATGCAATGTATCATGTCGTGCAAATGAATAAGCGGTATAAAGAACATCGGTAACAACCGAAAGGCCAAACGAATAGGAAACGAAAACTGTGACACATCACTAAGCTTCGGAAGCTACCCGATCGCACCCAGTGGAAAATAGAGTGGCTCATCGCCGCACCTGCGCGGGAGCCACCCGCCAGGTCGCACGGAATTTCAAGTGGACCAACCACCCGCCAACCTCTATCCAGGTCACTGCAACGGAGGACTGGGAACAACTCAACCAACATCCTTCAGCCGCACTCAGTCGTGGTTATGCAACACCGCACCGCACCACGAGGGAAGAGCTCCAACAGAGCAACATATCATGGCTAACAAAGGAACCATTGGAACAATATGCTATGCAGATGCAGTAACGTGCTTAACATGATGCATGTACGTATAATACCAGAAAACACAATAAAGGCATTCGAAAAATCACATGCATAGCAACTCAACAAATCACCTAGCAGCAGGTAATACACCAGATAGTTTAGCCAATAGACATGCATAATATACACAGCTTTCCTCTACACAAACACTCGGCACAGCTATATAACACATAATACATCCCTATGCCTATCTCAAAGCTGTAATACAAGCTCGATTCGTACCTCACACGACAAATTACCTCCAACAGATTCCTCCAGCTAACGGTACCAGCGACCGGCTCAACTCAGATTCCTCACGGCTCCTACAAAATTCCACGAATCTACCCGGAAGCTCGAATCTGATAAGGCACCTGGAAAATCAGTTCAACAACTGAATTTCTAAACAGTACAACCTACGGCCAAGAGCTGAAACCTGGTCCTATCACTATATCGAAACTCAACAGCAGGAACTACGCTTAGCAATGGCAAGAATCACTTACCCTGAAGCTCACCCAGACCTGGAGAACCATCGGATGGAGTCTCAAAGACACACGAACCTGCGAAACGATACGCACGAGATTTTAGAAAGCTAACAGAAACTCACGGCCGGGAGATAAAACTCAACCAGCTAATTATCTTACCTCAACAACTTAACAGGAAGCTTAAACCAAAGCTAGGAGTAAGATCTCAAAGCTAAACCGAAGGGCTACTGCTGCTGCTTCGCGATATCACTCCAAGGCCAATTTAAACCTTCTAACTGGTTTTAATCGAAAGAGGGACTCCTAAGGAGTGCAGCGCCACCGAACTTGCCCAAAACGGAGACGGGAAACGGCAGCAATCGGCGAATTAAAATCACGGTGAACAGTACAAGGGTTCGAGAAACAGAGGACGAATGTCGGGAAAATATTCTAAGTATGGGATCTGATGCTAAACGTCGAAGACCAAGTCTTCCTTATATAAATCCCACAACGGCTGGAATCTGATTTAAAAGTCCACCGACATAACCAACAGGCACACTACAACCAGCAGATGCAAAGAACCAACTGCTGAATTCTCAAACCACGCTAATCAAAACGACGTCGCAGCGACTTAACGAAACGACGTCGCACCGCTTACGTCATCAATTCTGCCACCAGCTGGTCGCCTAAAACCATCGGCTGGTTCTCACATCCAAAAGCTTGATTGTATAACACTCAAAAACTGATACCAGACATTGCATCAAAACGCTGCGTTCCAACTTAATAAAACGGCGTCGCATAACCCAACAGCTGGTCGTTAACCCATCGACTGGATTCTTTAGCGCTAACTAAAACGACGACGCATAGCCTACGTCATCCAGTCGCTAGTTCTCGCACAAAACAACCAGACGCAAGCTACAGTAAAGTTGACCATCGTTGAAATCTGCTCTCAGCTGGACAACCAGTCGACACATACGTGAATAAATCCTCGCAGCTGGTACCAGTCGCAACATCCAAACGACGTCGCGCCAACTTATCGAAACGATGTCGTTTGCCCTCAACAAACAAAATAAAACAGCAACTGTACACAAACACGCTACCAGCTTTCACTTAACACAACACATCCAGATTTCACTAAAACGACGGCGTTTGATCTCCCGCGTTACAATTACACTCTACGACTGGTTTTTCGCCACCGACCAGCTGCTAGCTCACAAAACCAGCCTTTACCCAAAATCTCAAAAATACAAAAACTTCCAGAAATGCTCTAAATGTGAAATCTGACCCGAAAATGTCAACCAAACTTAAAACAGAGATCTTAAACCACCAAGAATCTCTAAACACCGATTAATCTTAAACACAAATCCAGGTCTCACACAATCGGTCCATTTTGAAAAGTTTAAAAGCTTTGGTTGATTTCTGGTTTTCAGAGAGCAACACGCTTCAATTTTTTCCTTTTGTGAATGAAAATGCATGAGGTGCTTGAGAGTATTTATATGAAAATTTTAATAGTAAAATGAGTAAAAACATGTTTCTTATAAAGTACTATCCTATTTTTAAAATATTAAAATAATAAAACCAAACTAATTTGATTACAAGATGGAATGAACCGGCTTTCTTGAACCTTCCAAACAGCTTCCATAATCGTGCCTCTAAACCAGCTTGGACAAAAGCTGCTTAATTAAAGAATTACAAATAGATCCCTCAATACTTTCAATATTTGTGGATTTATGGATTTTTGGGCGTTACATGTAGAGTCTCAATGATGTTTCGAGTAATAAGGATTAATCTATACAACCAAGACCTCGGACTTAATACATTCGACAAATGATAACCATTTGAAATGTCCAAACTAGGATAGTTCGATAGATCATCTAGTCACTATCCATCATTCATGCTCAGAACATCTCCATGTTCCTTACCAATGAAATGTGGTACTTTTCATCGCAGACTCTAGTATCAAACTCGGGTGGCCCTTATCCTCGTTTTAGATGGCCCAATCGACTAGGAACTAATTTATAATGCACGGTGACTATTAGATGTGTTTCATTATAGCCATCCAATCCATTATCACATCTAATATACACTATAGTACATTCAAGTTCTTTATCCAACAAGTTTACGCAATAATAACAAAGATAAAGAATGCCACGTTAAACTAAATTATATAAATGAACAAAGATCATTTTTACAAAAAAGTCAAAAAAGCCCACTATCACAGTTGGCAAGCTGGGCACCTAATCTAACACTAATCTCATGGTTTATCAAGAAGCAAAATCCATCGCAATGTCAACAGCTGAGGCAGAGTACTTAGCAGTCGGGAGCTGTTGTGCTCAGATCTTATGAAAACAACCACATCTTAAGGACTACGGTGTTGATGCAGCTGATACTTCCATCTTCTGCGATAGCACAAGTGTTATTGGTATCACTCAAAATCTTGTGCTACACTCCAGAACAAATCATATTGATATCAGACATCACTTCATTTGAGACTGTGTGCAGATCCGACTGGAGCATGTTCCAACAGATCAGTAAGTTGCTGATATCTTCACCAAGCTCCTGCCAGATGCTAAGTTTTCTTACTTTAAATATATATTATGTCTCTTGGATATGTCGTAATTATTTTATGTGATCATTAATTTAGGGGGAAAAATTTAATAAACAGATAAGAACAAAGGTCTATTGAATGTCTCTGTGCTGATCTGATCCGTACTGATATGATAAAGCTTAGTGACATAAACATTCAGATATTATCAGCTTGTTAGAATTAGTATTTCCGTGATGATATGGTAACCTATGAACAATTGAGATTTATATGTCTTTTGAACTTTCTTTAATATGACGGTTAAAATTTTTTAATTTCAAGCGCCTTTCAACCCTAGATTGACGCGTGTCCATTAGTGTTTCTCTCTCATAGTTCACACATATACTTATTTTTACTTGTTTATTTCGTCTTATTTACACTTTCAGTCGGACTTATTTGCTTTCTAGAAACTTTCTGCACTCGTTTTGCATTTCCTAATCTTCAACTACACTTCAATGTCATCCTTCGTTAGCAACGCTCTGTAGGTCAACTTCGGCCTAGTGCTATCCATGGCCGATGAAGGCTTGGTCAGGATGTTCAAATCTCTGGGAGATTGGGTCTGTGTGGATTTTTGGGGGTATCAGGATCTGTATATGAGAAATCATTAAACCAGTTTTTCAAGAATGGTGTATTTTTGAATGGAGAGATAGTGGCACAGTTTCTGGTGTCAAGGTGGTTAACAAAGGAGGTTTTTGCAGATCCAACTCCCGTATTAAGATTTTCTCAAACATACCGGCTAAGGTAGTGGCCGATATGGGTTTGGTATTTTCAATGATCGGTGCTCCGTTCAGATCTTCTAGCAAATAGAGGGACATGAAGGTTGAAACACCCTCAACCTTTTCTGTCATTTTCTAGAAATTTAAGTGCTGATAGGATCAATATGGATCGAAAAACAGCCTTAGGAGTTCAGAAGGGGGGATTGAATGAACTTAGTATTTTAAAATTTTCGAAACCTTAAAAATAATTTATACAAGCGCCTTGCTTAACTTAAATCCGAGTTACCAGAATTAAGGTATTTCATTCTAAAATCAGATTTCTCGACTAACAAATAATGTGCGGAATGAAGTTAATCAATCTGTGAACATTGTAATGATAAATAAATACAGTAAGTAAAAGTATAGGGTCGAGAGATTTGTTTATGGAAGTTCGGATATCAAATCCTACGTCTCCCCTTCTTCCTTTTTAGGAAGGTTCCACTAGAAGGCTTTGATGAGTACAGACACTGTAAACAACCAATCACCGAGCCTCGCTCCAGGTGAACTCATAGCAACTCCAATCAACAAGCAGATGTAGCTGCTGTTTACAACACATAGAATTTCTCGAACTGCTTTGAACAGCCAGTTCGTTACAGACTCAATCTGAATGATAGCAATGAAATAATATGGTTTTGAGACTGTAAATCTTCTGGTTTCTATACTATGAAGCTCGATTCACAAAAGTGAACCAGATTGGAAGCACTGGAACTTCAAATAATTTTGCAATGTAAATTTCTAGTCACTATGTGAGCTTTTGAAAGATAGCGTCAATTGGATAATAATCTCGAGAGAGATGAAGACGTAGATAGGCGAGTAAAAGAGAATCGGCAGAGAGCTTCTCAATTTCAATTCTTCAGCCTTTTATACCCTTTGATCACAACGGTCATTAAATTTCGCCTAAGGAAACAAAATCCCTTTTTGAATATATGTTCGTCGTACAACCGTATATCCTGCTCCCCCAAATGGTAATCTACGCTTCATCAGGGCCAAATTGTCGTATATCCATATTTTAGCAAACGTCGTATAACGTCCTCTGTATATTGCGTACAATCGCCCAAAATAGCTCTGACATTGTCTCCTTAATTCCAGGCATTTGTACGATCCAATCGCAACCATTGACTCTTTCCAATTTAAACATATGGTAGCGTTTGAAGCTGTTCGTTCCTTACGCTTGAAATTTCTTTCTGTTAAAACATTTCTTTCTGCCTTGCAATAAGTCGCTATCTCGCCGCTGCTTGTGTATTCATAGCTGTCACTACTGAATATATATAGAGATAACTGTGTATAAGTAACATCTGAATGCAACAACTGATGTTGTTTCGATATCTGAAAGCTCTGTTATACAAATATACAAAAATCTGAATTCATCACTTCTGATTCACTGACATCTGAGGTAACTGAATAGATACTGTTCACAAATGAAATACTCGAAACTGAACCACAATCTGTTACTCAATTCTGAATACACTTCGCTCTAACACCAGATCTTCCACTGTAGCTTCAACTCTGAATACCTGTTCTCCAATGGTCAACTCAGAAGTCAATGCTTAGCTCAGAATCTTTTGAGACTTAGATATGAAGTCACGACGTCAGAACTCTTCAATATACTGAGATGCCGCACGACTTCTGAAAGCTTCAAAACACTGGGATGACATCATGACTTCTGAAATCGTCTGCGAAGACTTAATGGCCATTTCTTGGTCTTATTTTGTTATCACCAAAACTAATAAATTTTATCTTAACAATTTCCCCTTTTTGGTGATGACAAAACTTAGCAGCCTTACGACTTAAGAAGATATAAGAAAACTCGAAGTCATGCTGAAATTTTATAAATCTCATTAACTGAACAATGTACACAAGATTTGTACAACAAGAACTGAAAAATCCTAAAACTGATTCTTTCCATACAACCACCATTCAACATTCTTTTTATAAGGTCCATAAGGTTCACAAGATTTACCGCCAGTACCCGATCCACCACCACCACTGCTGGATCGCCTTTTCGTCGAAGATCCCCTTCTATCATCTCTTCTACTACTTCCACCAGAACCACTACCTCTACTCGCACTTCCCCCACTGGGTCTATTCTGATCATCTGGAGGCGACTGAGGACGGCGGTTGCTACTCTCTTCCCCCTTTTTGTCATTACCACCACGATTGATGTAATCAACAAGTTCGCCCAATTGAGTGGTAAGATTATTATAGTTCTCCTGTGACTGTGCACGAAAATCCAGTAACTGATGGAAGAAAGCATCCTTAGTCTCCTGAACATCCTTTTGAACATCAGTTAAGACTGTGGCCACGGCCGCCACCTGAGTACTGATCCTCTTCTGAGATGTAAGAAAATCCAACGACAGGAGGGTCTTTTGATCGTGAATCTCTTGGTGAATACTGTTAAGTAGCACCCTATTTGCCCTGTCATGTTGATCAAAACGTTCTGAAAACTGCTTCTCAAGGTCTCGAATATGCATCAGAAGTATGTCCTTGAGTTTGTCCATATCATCCTTTCGCCTTATTTGCTCAAATTGAACTTGATCAATCGATGCGCGTAGTTGAGCAAAAGATGCTGCGATGTCTGTTGTAGTAGGAGTGGCAGTAGAAGTCAAGATACGTTGGTCATTAGCTGAGTCTTCTTCCGTAGTAATGTCATTTGCATTGAAGTACAAGGAAGAATCAGCTGAGGTAGGTGGAGAATCTGGATGTTGATCTATATCCATTTGTACAATCGGATCCTCCTGTGTACTAGTGTTTGTTAGAAGGAAAACTGGTGTTCTCTGTACAACGGTATCAAGAATATTAGCATCCTACAAAACTGGTCTGATCGGAATGAGAACTGAGAGAAAATTGCTAATATCAACTGATTGCAAACCCCCGAATAAGCTGTATCTGACAAAAGCTGTGCAAAGTTGGGACCATCCCCAAGATGTGACAGTCGGCCTTCGAAAACCAAAACCTTAAGCGGGTTCAACAACAGTTAGAGCTCGGCAAAAATTGAGAGAACCTACTGGCAGAAGTGTTCCAGAAACAAAAAATTCTGCAGCCTCTAGATAGACATCTGCCCATATCTTCTTGAGCAGCTTAAAGAATGCACTAACAGTGGGAATAGAATCTACATAAGACAATTACGGCAAAACTTCAGTACAAACAACTTGTCTGGGCAACAGCTTCCAGTAGTCAGCACATGGCTCAATCACCCAAGAGTCATTGACACGGCCCATTGTCCTTATCCAGCATGAAGACTTTGTGTTTGTGTTTGATCGGGCGATGACAGCGCCACGATCACGACTCTTCCCTTCAAAAATCTTAGAGCAACACGTCTTCTCCCACTTAAGACCATGTGCCTGTGTCTGCATCTTCAGCTCTTCTAACACAAAAAAATGAAGATCCGACAGTTTGTCCAAAACTATAGCCGAAGAAGGTGTACCAGAGACAAAATTTGATTTACGAGTCTCAAAAAACTTCCTAAGAAGCAACTCTCGGTACTTGGTAAGAATATAAGTGCGCCGTTGAAGTGCGACCTTGGTTGAGTCAGTTTCAGCCCAAGTCAACACTAGTTCCTCTTTGGCATATATCTCTTCCAACTTAAAGGCAGCCAACTTCTTAAAATTGAAAGAATTGAAAAATCTATCGACTTCATCAATCACCTGTTCTGTGAGACCTGGATTTAATGGAAGATTAATGTTAGGTTAATCGGTTTTAAGAATTTTGGAAGTTTTCGTAATTTTGGTATTTGTGAGTTAGCAGCTGGTTGGTAGTGAAAACCAGTCGTACCATGTATTTGTAACGCGGGAGATCAAACGCCGTCGTTTTGGCGTGAGTGACTAGTCGTTGGCAAAGTATTCCAGCATATAGTATTTTGTTGGCATGCGTTGGGTAGGATCTGCCAGCAGCAACGCTTACGTGGATTTCAGCAGAGAGCGCTAAGGAATTCCAAAACGGTGACGTTTTGTAAGGCATCGACTGGGTGATATCTGTTAACAGCAAGCTCCTGTAGCAAAGTGCAATACGCCGTCGTTTGGATTAGTGGAGGCGACGTCGTTTTGGTTAGCGCTAAGAAATCAGCAGCTGGTGTGTTTGCCCCTAGTAGCGATCAGTCGTTGCTTGTGTTAGTTCAACAGATTTGCTGACGTGGTTAAGCGACGCCGTTTAGATTAGTTGAAACGCTGCGTTTTGATGTCGCGTCTGGTACTAGCTGCAAGGATCTGTTGCGTTGTTGAGAAATCTAGTCGCTGGTTTTGGTTAACCAGCTGTTGACAGATAGGATGACGTAAGCTGTGCGACGTCGTTTAGTTAAGTCGCTGCGAAACCGTTTTGCTTAGTCTTGTTTGAGAATTCAGCAGTTGGTTTGCTTGCGTCTGCTGGTTGTATTTTTCAGCGAGTGTCGACTGGTTCGTCGGTGGGATCTATTATCAGTAGTTAGTGTATATATATTGGAAGACTTGATCTTCGATTGATCTATTAGATTCCCATACTTAGCGAAATATTCTCTCGATTGTCGACCTCTGTTTTTCGAACCCTAGTACTGTTCACCGTGAGTTTCTCCGGCAAATTCCCATCATTTCCGGCCATTGTTTGATACGTTTGAGCTAGCGTTGGACTCCTCTCGAGAAGCTCTTCCATTCCATACCACTTTTAGAAGCTGTGGTTGGCTAGTTGAGGAACGCGAAGTTGCTACCGATCGTGCGTGTTGTAGTGAAAGTAGAACTTCGTTCCTTTGTGATGAGATCTTGTTCCTAGCCTTGGTTTAAGCTTCCAGTTAGTTGTTTTGGTAGTAATTGCGTTGGTTGAGCGTGGCTCCCAGCCATGAGCTTCTGTTAGCATCCCTGAGAATTATGCTTCGTTGTTTAGCAGGTTTTTAACCAGAATTCTCGGGATCCCTTTGTGGTAATTATTGCGCAGTATTAAGGTACGGATCTTGGCTTGTGATAGCTGGGAAGTTGCATGAGATATTATGTGAAGCTGCTGGGATGTTTCGTTGAACATGGCTGTGTATTGCTTGCTGAGCATTTGTGTTTATGCTAGCCGTTTTATTGATGTGCATACACGCATTGTTCACACATTGTTTCAGATCCCTCGTGTATTGTATTTTGCAGCTTCGTATCTTGTATATTGTTGTTGTTTCTTACCAAGATGCGAGGGCGAGCGGAAATACCGCACTCTAATCTCCCTGCTGGGATCTGTTAGCCACCATGCGCCGAGTGGTTAACTACCACAGTTCATGGGCGAGGCAACGGCAGGTTGAGTTGTTTGATGCATCTGGTATTTGGGTGTTGTGTCAAGGCGAGTGGCTCATTACCACACTTTGAACACACCCCGTGGCCACTGATTCGTTGCTGATCTCGTGGAGCAATGTTTGAGTTCCTTGGCTCCCTTGTTGGTTGTAGCCTTCAGCTGTTATCCGGTGTCTCATGCATAGCATCTGCATTTTATCTTATGCATTTATTTTAGCTATTTCAGTTGCTCTCCGTACTGGGGTTTGACCCCATGTCCCTCTGGGGCTTGGTTGTTTTCCTTGTTTGTGTTGTTTTTCGGGAACCCAGGTTTTACAGCTGGTCGTGGCTTTAACCCAGCTGGAGGTGCCCCAGGAGGTGGTTAGAGTATCCCAGTAGCGTATAGCATATTTATATGTATCAGTATTATTAGCCAGGGGATGCCCTGTGCTTTGTCGTTGTATTTCTGTTGATGGAGTGTGATACATGTTGTTGGTTGTTGTTATGCTATACTGTGTATTGTTGGCTGGTAGCCGCGTTTGGTTGTTTTTATAAACTGGGATATATTTTGAGTATCGCGATATTTTGAATTATATTGTTTTAAATCGTCAGGCCAATAGCGAAAATTTTACCCGTTTTTTGATAGCTTCCGCGTGTGTTTGTATGTTTTATCTCTGATGTGAGCACGAGGCCTGACACACTGTGCCTATTGTGAAATCATGATCAATTAGGAATTTAGACAGTGTATCATACCAAGCATTGGGTGCTTGCTTCAACCCATACAGAGCTTTATCCAATTTATAAACATAATCTGGATATGTATGATTTACGAAGCCAAGAGGTTGTGCAACATACACTTCCTCTGTTAGTATGCCATTAAAAATTGCACTCTAAACATCCATTTGAAATAATTTAAAGTCTTTGAATGCAGCGTATGCAAGGAACATGCGTATAGCTTCTAGTCTAGCTACTGGTGCGAAGGTTTCATCAAAATCTATCCCTTCCATTTGCCTAAAGCCCTGAGCTACCAGTCTAGCTTTGTTTCTTGTTACTATTCCATCTTCATTCATTTTGTTCCTACAGACCCATCTAGTTCCTATAACTGAATGATGTAATGTCTAGGTACAAGTTGCCATACGTTATTTCTCTTAAACTTATTTAGTTCTTCTTGCATTGCATCTACCCAGCTTGGGTCTGCTAAGGCTTCATCTATTTGTTTTGGTTCTATATGAGAAATGAATGCTGAAAAAAAATGATCATGCATAAGCTGGCTTCGTGTGCAAACAGGAGATTCGATGTTACCTATGACCTGCTCAGGTGGATGATTTCTATTCCACCGGAGATCAGGTCCTATTGGGTTTGCTTCCTGTTCTGCTTGGATGTCTTGCTGGATAGCCACATCTGGATTCTTCGATGTCAATTTATGGTTCGCGTTCGCATATTGTGCATCAGATGTTGATTGTTGTGTGGCGAGATCTGTTTGTACAACATCTGTTTGAGTAACATCTGTTTGGACATCTTGTGCATTCGACGCTTCAGCTCCAGCAGCAGGCACACTTGGAGAGATCTGATCCTGCATTGAGTCAACGTTAGTTAAATCGATGACTACTGGATTACCTGTCAGATCCTGTTGAGCATTGTTGTGCGGTGTGTCCAGCTCTGGTTGTATCTCTGCTGAATGTCTTTGTTGTGCCACGTCATCATCTGAGTCATCAATGCTGGATGATTCTAGACGTGTACATAAATCATTGAGGCTCGCAGCTGAGTTGGATCTAAAGCTTGTCTCACCAAAGACAATGTGTACTGATTCTTCAACAGTCAGACTTCTATTGTTAAAAACTCGATAAGCTTTGCTCACTGCTGAATAACCTAGGAAGATACCTGCATCATATTTTGCATAAAAAGCTGTTAGGTGCTTTTTACCATTATTATGAATGAAGCATCTACACCCAAATACCCTGAAATATGAAATATCTAAAGCTTGTCTCACCAAAGACAATGTGTACTGATTCTTCAACAGTCAGACTTCTATTGTTAAAAACTCGATAAGCTTTGCTCACTGCTGAATAACCTAGGAAGATACCTGCATCATATTTTGCATAAAAAGCTGTTAGGTGCTTTTTACCATTATTATGAATGAAGCATCTACACCCAAATACCCTGAAATATGAAATATCAGGTTTCTTGCCACTCCAGATCTCATATGGGGTTTTATCGTGCAACTTGTTAATCATAGATCAGTTCTGAGTGTAGCAAGCTGTATTAACTGCTTCTGCCCAAAATTTTTGTGAAATGCCAGAATAAGCAATCATTGATCTAGCAGCTTCTTTTAAAGTGCGATTTCTCCTCTCAACCAGCCCGTTCTGTTGAGGATTTCTAGCTATAGAAAGCTCATGCTCTATCACGATGTCATCCAGATAAGAAGATAATTTTTGATTTAAAAACTCGGTACCACGATCACTCCTTATCCTGTTGACTATACAAGATCTGTCATTTTGTAAACGTTTTAAAAGCTGAATGAGTTGGTCATCGGTGTCATATTTTTCTTTTAAAAACAGCACCCAAGTGAATTTTGTAAAATCATCAACAACAACTAGGGTGTAGTTCGTTCCCCCTAAGCTTGTTACGGGAATAGGACCAAAGATGTAACGCCCCAAAATCTATAGGACCACATTTATGCATTTTATTAATCTCATGGGCCAAATTGGCAATTTTAAATGTTATGTATTTGCTGATTTTAATTAATCTCAGAAATGAGATGCGCAGCGGCTGGTGCCAGCAGATGACTCCAAAGAGTGATGCACGAGCTGGTTTAAATCGATTGAAAAATATTTTAAGGAGGACAAATGATTTCTTTTGAAAAAGGTTTGGTGTTTTACAAATTAAAATGATATGAAGGGAATTTTACTAAACTTTAGAAGTGTGTCATGCTTGATTTTACAAGTAGCTTGCCACTAATCCCTTTCATATAAAAACCTGTTTTCAAAGTAAGATTTTCATCATTTGCAAAGAAAAGTCTTAAAGTGTTCTTCAAAATATTTCCAGAAGAGTTCGTACGTTGCTCAAAGGGAAGATTTCTGCAGGAATTAGTTGTTGTCGCAAAGCTTTGTTTAAGGCAAGTAAAAGCTGATCCTTTGCTACACCATTTGAAGCATATATTGTTGTTTTTATGGATCTGTTTGCCTGTATGTTTAAGATGTGTTTAAAGTTCACGTTTGAAATGATTTAGACATGAAAAGGAAATAAAGATGGGTTCGAAAATGATGTTTTGATGTTCATGATGTCTTCTAGAAAGTTTATGATGTTTTAAAAGTACTGAGGATTCGAGTTTATGTTAGAGTAGATGCCCAACTAGCCAACTTGTGGCGTGTGGGTTTATAGACTCTTGTATATGACAGTCTTTATATATGATATTCGCATTTATTTATATGGCATTATTTACTTTCATTGTGTGTATAATGATTAACAATTGTGTTGAGTAAAGACCTAAAATACACTAAAGTGTATGTTAGATGTGATAGTGGGTATGACGGCTATCATGAAACACATCTAATAGTCACTGTGTATTCT
>KV017204.1:63893-85906 GCA_001598015.1 Dorcoceras hygrometricum
CTGATGCCACAACCAGCTCTTGGAAGAGTTGGCTGCTAAGAAAATTTGTTCAGATCCCATTTGCTCTGACCAGTTGATAATGTAGGTATTCCCCGATCTTTTACCTACCAACACATTCAGACCATTTGGACTCTGAACTGTGCATGTGTGCTGTTGAAAGTTAACTATGTAAACCCTGTCACATAGCTGACTTATGCTAATCAAATTATAGTGCAAATTATCAACTACTAAAACATCAGATATTGAAATGTTACCGTGGGTAAGCTTACCCTTACCCACAGTCTTACCATGTGAGTTATCACCAAAAACTATTTTTGCTCCTTTGTGTGGAGCAACATCTGATAGCAGCTTTGGGTTCCCAGTCATGTGTCTTGCACACCCACTATCAAGATACCAAATGATCGATTCATCTCCAGCTTTGTACCTGTTATCCTGTAACCATAAAAATAGATTTTGGTACCCAATTTTACTTGGGTCCAGATCATATTACCCCTTTCGGGACCCATACTTGAATGAATTTAACAGTTTTCCCAGTATGATAGTCCATAAAGGTCTGTGCAGAAATATTGTGAGATCTGTTGAGTGTTGGTTTGATATTTTGACCATTCAGATCTCTCCTCGACTGAACCTTTCTCCAAACAGATTGTACTTTCTTCGAACTACGCCTGGGCTGGTGAGAAACCAACAACTTAGAACCATATTTCGCTTTATCTTTGTCAAGTCTGTTCTTTAGCCAGCTTGGCTTAGAGTTCTCAGGTCTTATAAAACCGATACCAGCTTTTCCTTTTTGATTCAGCTTTGAATAGTTCTGGTCATCATACCTCACTGACTCGCATGTATCATGTGTCATACTGGCTTTGACAAAGCTCATCTTTTTGAACTTGTCATATACCAGATATGACTGAGTACTGGTTTCTCCAGCGCTGCTTTCACTAGCATTGAAACCTAAGCCAGTTCTATCATTCGCTGGCTTCTGAATTTCACACAGCTTATCTAGAGAAACAAAAGACTGGGTCCAGGAGCTCATGATCAGATTTAACTTTTCAATTCCAGTCTCGAGCTCACTGGATCTTATCCTCAAGGATTCATTCTCAGTCTTCATCTTACTCAACTCAATTTGTAAACTGTCAGTTTTACCAAGTTGAACAGATCTTGGTTCCACTGAACTATTTTTCAAATCTACGTTTTCAGCTTTGACTTCCTCGAATGTCTGAGAAAGCTTACGATACTCTTGGACCATTTCATTTAGAGCCAGATTAGGTTCTTCCGTGTAAATTCAGTATTTGAAAAATCGAATACCTCATCTACCAAAGCTTGATTAGCCATGAGACAGTGAACTTCCTCCTGTTCACTATCGCTGGATGAAGAGCTGCTTGATGAGGAATCTGTATTGGTATCAGCCCAGTTCTTGTTGCTCTCCTCAGCAACTAGTACTTTGCGATCATTCTTTCTGCTGGGCCTCTTGTCAGCTCTTGTCCTCATCCTTCTATCATTTGATCGTTCATTGGATCTATCATCTTTCTTCTTATCCCTCTTGAATCTTTCCTCTTTCTTGGGCCTGTTGCAATCAGCAGCAAAATGCCCTGGACGACCACAGTTAAAACAATTTTGGTTAGTGGTAACCTTATTAGATTTATGTGAATTATTATAAGAGAAAGAAGGGTTATAGGATTTTCTCATGAATTTCCCAAACTTCTTAACGAAGAGGGACATGGCATCGTTGCTGAGTTGTTCTATAGATTTGCTCGTGCTTGAAGAGCACGGTTCAGATGTTGTTGCCGCTAGTGCTTTGGTTGGTTGGGATATTGAGGTCCAGCTTCAGATCTTGTCTCTAGATCAAACTCATATGCTTTTAGATTTGCGAACAGATCATGAAGCTCCAACTTGTTCAGATGTCAACTCAATTACCACAGCACTAAATCGTTCGTCAAACTCCGCCATGGTTTCTCCATCTTTCATCATAATTGATTCATATTTCTGCTGGGCCACAGTAAGCTTGTTCTCCTTTGTCTCATCATTGCCCTCACAAATTTGTATCAGCTTCTCCCAAATCTCCTTGGCAGTGGTACAGGTTTTGATTTTGCTGAACATATTTTTGTCCAGCATCTTGTATAGAATATCCCTGGCCACATTGTCCAGATACGCCTTCTTTTTCTCTTCATTGGTATACTCATGTCTCCTCTTTTCCACATACTCAGGAGCACCATCAGTCGTTGCGAATGCTATGTTGATCTTCATTATTTTCATTGGACCATCAGTGATGACTGACCACATATCATCATCTTGAGCAGCTAAGTGCGCTTCCATTCTGATCTTCCAGTAATCATAGTCCTCCTTAGAAAACATAGGAATCTTGTTGCGAGAGGTAGACATATTGAAATATATAAATCATAAATAACAAACTGTTCAATACTGAGATAGCGCAGGCTCTGATACCAATTGATAGGATCAATATGGATCGAAAAACAACCTTAGGAGTTCATAAGGGGGGTTGAATGATCTCCTTAGTATTTTAAAATTTTCGAAACCTTAAAAACAATTTTCCAAGCGCCTTGCTTAACTTAAATCCGAGTTACCAGATTTAATGTATCTCAGTCTAAAATCAGATTTCTCGACTAACAAATGATGTGCGGAACGAAGTCGATCAATATGTGAACAGTGTAATGATAAATAAATGCAGTAAAGTAAAAGTATAGGGTCGAGAGATTTGTTTATGGAAGTTCGGATATCAAATCCTACGTCTCCCCTTCTTCCTTTTTAGTAAGGTTCCACTAGAAGGCTTTGATGAGGACAGACACTGTAAACACCCAATCACCGAGCCTCGCTCCAGGTGAACTCCTAGAAGCTCCAATCAACAAGCAGACGTAGCTGCTGTTTACAACACATAGAATTTCTCGAACTGCTTTAAACAGCCAGTTCGTTACAGACTCAATCTGAATGATAGCAATGAAATAATATGGTTTTGAGATTGTAAATCTTTTGGTTCTATACTATGAAGCTCGATTCACAAAAGTGAACCAGAAGATGATATCTCGAATATTAAGCTATTAAGAACAACTAAGAAAACTATTCTTCGAGATTGAAAGCACTGGAACTTCAAATAATTTTGCAATGTAAATTTCCAGTCACTATGTGAGCTTTTGAAAGATAGCGTCAAATGGATAATAATCTCGAGAGCGATGAAGACGTAGAATAGGCGAGTAAAAGAGAATCGGCAGAGAGCTTCTCAATTTGATTTCTTCAGCCTTTTATACCCTTTGATCTCAACGGTCATTAAATTTCGCCTAAGCAAACAAAATCCCTTTTTGAATATATGTTCGCCGTACAATCGTAAATCCTGCTCCACCAAATGGTAATCTGCGCTTCATCAGGTCCCAATTGTCGTATATCCATATTTTAGCAAATGTCGTATAATGTCCTCTGTATACTGCGTACAATCGCCCAAAATAGCTCTGACATTGTCTCCTTAATTCCAGGCATTTGTACGATCCAATCGCAACCATTGATTCTTTCCAATTTAAACATATGGTAGCGTTTGAAGCAGTTCGTTCCTTACGCTTGAAAGTTCTTTCTGTAAAACATTTCTTTCTGCCTTGCAGTAAGTCGCTATCTCGCCGCTGCTTGTGTATTCATAACTGTCACTACTGAATATATATAGAGATAACTGTGTATATGTAACATCTGAATGCAACAACTGATACTGTTTCGATATCTGAAAGCTCAATTATACAAATATCCCAAATTTTGAATTCATCACTTCTGATGTACTGAGATCAGAGGTAACTGAATAGATACTGTTCACAATTGAAATACTCGAAACTGAACCACAATCTGTTACTCAAGTCTGAATACAATTCGCTCTAACACCAGATCTTCCACTGTAGCTTCAACTCTGAATACCTGTTCCCCATTGGTCAACTCAGAAGTCAATGCTTAGCTCAGAATCTTTCGAGACTTAGATATGACGTCATGACGTCTGAACTCTTCAATATACTAAGATGACGTCACGACTTTGAAAGCTTCAAAACACTGGGATGACATCATGACTTCTGAAATCGTCTGCGAAGACTTAATGGCCATTTCTTGGTCTTATTTTGTTATCACCAAAACTAATAAATTTTATCTTAACAATTTCCCCCTTTTTGATGATGACAAAACTTAGCAGCCTTACGACTTAAGAAGATATAAGAAAACTCGAAGTCGTGCTGAAATTTTATAAATCTCATTAACTTAACAATGTACACAATATTTGTACAACAAGAACTGAAAAATCCTAAAACTGATTCTTTCCATACAGCCACCATTCAGCATTCTTTTTATAAGGTCCATAAGGTTCACAAGATTCACCGCCAGTACCCGACCCACCACCACCACTGCTGGATCGCCTTTTCGTCGAAGAGCCCCTTCTATCATCTCTTCTACTACTTCCACCAGAACCACTACCTCTTCTCGCACTTCCCCCACTAGTTCTATTCTGATCATCTGGAGGCGACTGAGGACGGCGGCTGCTACTCTCTTCCCCCTGTTTGTCATTACCACCACGATTGATGTAATCAACAAGTTCGCCCAATTGAGTGGTAAGATTATTATAGTTCTCCTATGCCTGTGCACGAAAATCCAATAACTGATGGAAGAAAGCATCCTTAGTCTCCTGAACATCCTTTTGAACATCAGTTAAGACTGTGGCCACGACCGCCACCTGAGTACTGATCCTCTTCTGAGATGTAAGAAAATCCAGCGACAGGAGGGTCTGAATACACTGAGATCTAGAGATAACTGTGTATATGTAATCTTAATGCAACAACTGATACTGTTTCGATATCTGAAATCTCTGTTATACAAATATCCCAAAATCTGATTCATCACGTCTGATGTACTGAGATCTGAGGTAACTGAATAGATACTGTTCACAACTGAAATACTCGAAACTGAACCACAATCTGTTACTCAAGTCTGAATACACTTCGCTCTAACACCAGATCTTCCACTGTAGCTTCAACTATGAATACCTGTTCTCCAATGGTTAACTCAAAAGTCAATGCTTAGCTCAGAATCTTTCGAGACTTAGATATGACGTCATGACGTCTGAACTCTTCAATATACTAAGATGACGTCACGACTTTGAAAGCTTCAAAACACTGGGATGACATCATGACTTCTGAAATCGTCTGCGAAGACTTAATGGCCATTTCTTGGTCTTATTTTGTTATCACCAAAACTAATAAATTTTATCTTAACAATTTCCCCTTTTTTGGTGATGACAAAACTTAGCAGCCTTACGACTTAAGAAGATATAAGAAAACTCGAAGTCATGCTGAAATTTTATAAATCTCATTAACTGAACAATGTACACAAGATTTGTACAACAAGAACTGAAAAATCCTAAAACTGATTCTTTCCATACAGCCACCATTCAGCATTCTTTTTATAAGGTCCATAAGGTTCACAAGATTCACCGCCAGTACCCGACCCACCACCACCACTGCTGGATCGCCTTTTCGTCGAAGAGCCCCTTCTATCATCTCTTCTACTACTTCCACCAGAACCACTACCTCTTCTCGCACTTCCCCCACTAGTTCTATTCTGATCATCTGGAGGCGACTGAGGACGGCGGCTGCTACTCTCTTCCCCCTGTTTGTCATTACCACCACGATTGATGTAATCAACAAGTTCGCCCAATTGAGTGGTAAGATTATTATAGTTCTCCTATGCCTGTGCACGAAAATCCAATAACTGATGGAAGAAAGCATCCTTAGTCTCCTGAACATCCTTTTGAACATCAGTTAAGACTGTGGCCACGACCGCCACCTGAGTACTGATCCTCTTCTGAGATGTAAGAAAATCCAGCGACAGGAGGGTCTGAATACACTGAGATCTAGAGATAACTGTGTATATGTAATCTTAATGCAACAACTGATACTGTTTCGATATCTGAAATCTCTGTTATACAAATATCCCAAAATCTGATTCATCACGTCTGATGTACTGAGATCTGAGGTAACTGAATAGATACTGTTCACAACTGAAATACTCGAAACTGAACCACAATCTGTTACTCAAGTCTGAATACACTTCGCTCTAACACCAGATCTTCCACTGTAGCTTCAACTATGAATACCTGTTCTCCAATGGTTAACTCAAAAGTCAATGCTTAGCTCAGAATCTTTCGAGACTTAGATATGACGTCATGACGTCTGAACTCTTCAATATACTGATATGACGTCACGACTTCTGAAAGCTTCAAAACACTGAGAGGACATCATGACTTCTGAAATCGTCTGCGAAGACTTAATGGTCATTTCTTATTCTTATTTTGTTATCACAAAAACTAATAAATTTTATCTTAAGTGCGGAATTTTTTTTTTCTAAATCAATAAAGGAAAATTCCATATGAATTCAAAACAGTTGTAGCAACCGAAGAATTAAATTCATCATAAATCATTTAATTATGCTACAAAACCTCAATTTCAAAAATATATTTCACCAAAAATATATTGAAACCTATGCATAAATAAATATATTTCTCTCTAAACATCATCGGAAAAATGCAAGGTCACTGGGAATGTGCCAACTTAACTTCCATCCGCTCAAAGGTCCTGTCCCTCGGCCTCAACCTCTGCGACATCTGCAACAAAAAAATGTAGTGAGCCTAGGGCTCAACAAGTACAAATTAAAGGATAGAAAGTACTAAGTAATTACAAGCACATACATTGAAATTACTTTACTCAAATAATTTTTATCAAACTGTAACTACATAAGAAAACATCAGCTCAAAACATTTTCCTTAAAATTCATGCATAGATATTAAACTCGTAAATATAAAGATTTCTTTGTGAACTCCATTTTTCGACTGTGGTCTCTCCACCTCAAGTCGCCTGATCAAGCAAAATAATACCATGGTACCAGGTCGGAAAGGCACCGCTAGTGCTTTTCTGGAGCCTAGTCCTGTCAAATGTAAAGGCACTCCAGTGATTTTCTGAAGTCCAATACGTGTCAAGTTGATATGGCCAAACTGAACGTTTCCCGGCAACCATATCCATCATGTTGATATGGCCAAACGGAACGTCTCTCGGCCACCATATCTGTCAAACTTATAAACACCACAGCCAAGTCTCATCATTCAAAACATTTTTCACCTCGACCTTTAGCCTCAAAAAATTACATTCTCAAACCTCATGCCTCAATATAAATTCCACGCCTCAAAAATAAAATTTCTTTTATCAAAGTTTCGTAAAAACTATAGAATGCATAAAATCTTTAAAACTGCTCAAAAATCATAAAGTAACTCAAAATCATCATTTAAATTTTTCATGACAGTGGGATGCCCCTAGAACTCAAAACCCGATCTGAATTCGTAGATCAGATCGCGTTGATCCGCTCAGATCGCAGGGTTCAGCTTACGGTAACTCGAGAAGTGTGTACCACACGGTTCTGCCCACACCTAAACTGTGACACCCCAAACCCCATGGGAGTCACGGAATCAAATGAAAAGAAATAAAAGGGAAAATAGAGGGCTGAAATAATAAATGGAAAAAGCTGTATTGCCTTGTTCGAAATAAAATCGAAGAATAATAACCGTTGGCGCCAAGAAAATAAAATCAGATTTCATTACAATCGAAGCACAAAATGCGAAGTCGCGATGTTACAACTACTGAACTCTATCTGAATTCATCTTTGTTGTAACAGATCTCAATACAGATTTGTCTAAGATCAAAGACAACAAAAACCGCAACCTCAAAATGAACATCGCGGAAACGCAGGCCTTCGATAAACACTTCGGACATCGCCACAGGTTCAGACCCCACCTCCCGTCTGCTCCGGCGCCGACCCACCTGCACCATGAAAGCTAGTGAGCCTAGGGGCTCAGCAAGAAAAACTGAGAATAACAAGGCACGATATGCAGACAGTTAAATTACATAAGACATCATAGTTTAAAGGAAGGCATTAAAACATAAGATCTCATCGTATACATTACTGTGGGAAAAACTCATATCCCACCATCAATATTTTCGTCAGACTTATGGCTCAGAAGCTCTCCAAATAGATCCCGTTGCACTCGATCGAATGACTACTGATATCAGTTACTATATGGTAAAGTCTCACCCAATATGAAGGGGCAAGTCGACCCGCTCATCTGCTGCTCACCCTTCCAATATGGACCGGATGTTATCTTTGCCATAAATCATAAAAAAGAAACAATGTTTGGTACGAGATAAATTTCAGAAGTCTTAACAGATGTGACTCGAGGGTCACTATCGCTATTAAAGTTCAGATGTTTACTGTGGTAAACTATCGCTAGTGGAAAACAATGGTGGAAGAGGTCTGATGACATGGAATAACATCGCTGGTCTGATAACAGACTTAAACTCTGAAATGGTTATCGCTAGTGGAAAACAGATGTTTACTGTGCAAGAGTATCGCTAGCGGGAAAACAAGATGTTGCTAACGTGTGTGTTCGTCGTGCGGTCAACTCAGATGTCAACGCACTGGATGGAGTATTTCGGATGTTACTATGGAAAGGCTATCGCTAGTGGAAAACAGATGTTTACTGTTCACGGGTAACTACTGTATAGGGAAAATAGACGTCAACTAAGTGACAGTTGAACAATCAGCTGTTGATATATGAATCAGACGTTGGGTATAAATCAGACCCAACACAAATAAACGGGTCAACGGAGTAACAGTTGAACGGCATCTGATGCTTATAGGTAACACAGTTGTTGGGTCAAACAAATGTCAACGAAATCGAATTAATCCCTTCAGATGTCAACGGTCAACGGTTGAGGGATCTGACGAGGAATTTAGAGGTCTGACTAAACATGAATTTTTTTCATAGAAAACAAAATCTGTTTAAGGAACTTGATATTACTACATTACGAACGACCAGCAACGTTACCAGTTATGCCTATCAAACCAGAACTGATATCTGATTCAACCAGCATCACCAGTTTCGTGAAGTCAAGTTCGAACGTTACTCTTTACCATGAAGAAGAAGAACTTCGTTACTGAACAATGTGTTGGGGATCCGGATCCGCCCCCCGGCGAGGCAGCGGAAGAACAGAAATTAAACAGCCGGGAGACGATCAATACGAAAAATTACATAACAAACTACGACATTCATAGGATGTTTAGGTGACTACCTTGCTGGCACTTGTGCCTGGCTCCAACCGTAGTTACAATAACGTCGGCTCTTCTCGGTAGATTGCGGTAGATATCGCCAATCCGGTCCACGACCAGAAACGAGACTCCTTCGTCAGCCTGCACTAGAAGGACTGACGATATCAGCATGAACAGATTCTCCTCGTCGAATTGGCCGGAAATTATTTTCCGGCGAAGACGGGCGGCGGCGGCGGCGGCGGCGGCGCACGACGGCGGCGACGGCGCACGAACGGCGGCGGCGGCTTGAGAGAGGAGAGGAGGCGGCGGTTTCTAGGGTTAGGTTAAAGTGTATCACAAGTGTTATGTTAAGTCTTGATTAAGTCTAATTAAATAGACTTAAGTGTTGGACTTGGACCGGCCCAACGGGCCCGGGTCCAACGATGAACATTCAGTTCATCTCCACCACCGAGACTTCATCGTAACTCCGATCGCCGATCAGATCGGACCGATCGATTCAATTTCCAAAACTGAATAATATGATTTGAAAAACCGTTTTTCAGAACCCCAGTGCAAAATGACCGTTTTGCCCCTCAACAGCGGGAAACCTCGGTTTGACCCCTGTTGACTTTTAGGAAGTCGCACTTCCCAAAATCCTCTTCTCGTGCTCAACACATTGAGCTGAGTATCCGTGCGGGAATCTCGAATCTAGTACTTGTGTGACCCTCAATGGTTCAGAGATACAGCTAGCCGTGGGCCCACAACCATTGTGGCTCCGGAATCATAATTCCGGACCTGCCCAACGGATCATGGTATGAGCGTCTAGAAATATCGCCCCATGATCCCCTAGGTATCACTGATAGTGCCTGCAAGAACCAGTTGGTTGTGGTTAGCGTACAGTACGGTCCTTTCAATCCATATATCCCGATCAGATCAACGACCATTGGTAAATCGAGAGTCGCTATAGATCCGATAGCTATGCATACATCTTGGAGATCGAATAGTGACATCGCGAGTGTAACTAGGTAAACACATTTACCTAAAACACATCTAGTACTCTGGCCAGAGATTTATACACTATTATCTCCTCAGATAGCATAGGATATCCACGCATGTCTGCGAGCGATGAATCCTCAACAACGATGCATCGACTCCTACATGCATCGAGGTCTCACCCAATCCCGACTCCCTATGACCCCAAGTGAGTCGGCAAACAGGTCAAAGTGAGACGCCTATCATGTAGAGTCTCAATGACGTTTCGAGTCGTGAGGACTAATCAGTACAACCAAGACCTCGGATTTATCCACTCGACAAATGGTAATCACTTGGAAAATCCGAACGAGGGTAGTTCGATAGATCACCAGGTCACTATCTATCTGCATGCTCAGAACATCACAATGTTCCCTACCAATGAAACATGGTACTTCGCATCGCAGATACTAGTCTCGAACTCGGGCGGCCTTATCCTCATTTTGACGGCCCAATCGACTAGAAACATGTTCAGAATACACAGCGACTATTAGATGTGTTTCATGATAGCCGTCATACCCACTATCACATCTAACATACGCTTTAGTGCATTCTAGGTCTTTACTCAACGCAATTGTAAATCATCATACACACAATGAAAGTAAAGAATGCCATATGGATAAATGCGAATATCATATATAAAGATTGTTTCATACAAGAGTCTATAAACCCACACGCCACAAGTTGGCTAGTTGGGCATCTACTCTAACACAATGAACAGAAATCTAAAATGCTAAGTGTATTAAAACAACATCGTCGTCATCAACATCACTTTTGATAACACATTTTGAGTTTAAACAAAACTCACTGTAAACCCATATGTCAAATTTGCAGAACATAAATAATGGATGACATTTGAACATAACTAAGGCAAGAAATCACGAAACGAAAAGAGAACAATACATATGCTTTCATGGCATAGAAAGAATCAGATTTACTTGCCTCAATAAGGAGAAATCACGAAATGCAGTAGGTCCTAATCAGCGAGTCCTCTTGAGCACAACGACGAGCTTTCCTATTTTGTTTGATGCAAAATGAGTATTTTCTTGCAAGGAAATGAACATATAGTTCACAAGGACCATCGGTATGGGAATCTGATTTGTAACAGGGAGAAACACTTGAGTAGGCATGGTGAACCATGCGTACATCTCAAAATTTTACTTAAAATTCCCTGTCACTATTTTGATTTGTAAATGCACTACACAAATCTGAAAATTTAACCATCCCATCCCGGCCATTATATTTTTGAGAGATCTGAAAACTGCTCATCTTGCGCTCGAGGAGACGTCCAACAGACCTCATGCACCGCGTGAAATCTGAAAATAGGAATCAGTTTTTTGAATAAATAAACAAGCTGAAATCTGAAATTAGAAATGGGTCCTCGAATTAAAAGGACTAGAATTTGTGGTCCTATGGATTTTTGGGCGCTACAACTCTACCCACCTTAAAAAATTTCATCCTCGAAATTTACTTGCCGAACAAATCTGGGTAACGACTATGCATATCAGCTACCGTTTCCCATGTAGCTTCTCGTTCTGTTTGATTAGACCATTGAACTTTAATCATAGGGATGCTACGGTTCCTCAGATTCCTATTCTCCCTAAGAAGTAGATGCCCAACTAGCCAACTTGTGGCGTGTGGGTTTTCATTGACTCTTGTACAAACGATCTTTATATATGATATTTGCATTCTTTTATATGGCATTCTTTACTTTCATGATGTGTGTAATGATTTACAATTGTGTTGAGTAAAGACCTAGATTACACTAAAGCGTATGTTAGATGTGATAGTGGGTATGACGGCTATCATGAAACACATCTAATAGTCGCTGTGTATTCTGAACATGTTCCTAGTCGATTGGGCCGTCAAAATGAGGATAAGGCCGCCTTGTCTTTCTGAGTCAACTGCGTTATAGGCTTAGCTATACTAGAGAATCCTTCTATAAAACCCCTATAATAGCCAGCCAAACCCAAGAAACTACAAATCTCAGAAACATTCTTGGGACGCTCCCAGTTAACAACTGCTTCAACTTTACTGGGATCCACAGAAATACGTGCAGCTGAAACAACATGACCCAGAAATACAACTTTGTCCAACCAAAACTCGCACTTGGAGAACTTAGCATACAGCTGCGAGTCTCGAAGCGTCTGAAGAACCAGACTCAGATGCTCTTTGTGTTGCATCGGAGTCTTAGATTACACAAAAATGTCATCGATAAACACAATCACAAACTGATCGATGAACTCTCTAAAGACTCGGTTCATCAAGTCCATGAAAACCGCGGGGGCATTCGTCAAACCAAAAGGCATAACTAAAAACTCATAATGCTCGTACCTCGTACGAAACGTAGTCTTCGCAACATCTTGCTCTCGAATGCGCAACTGATGGTACCCCGAACATAGATTGATCTTAGAAAACACAGCCGAACCCTGAAGCTGATCAAACAAATCATCAATCCTAGGTAAAGGGTACTTATTCTTCACTGTCGCCTTATTCAATTGTCTAAATTCGATGCACATCCTCATCGACCCATCCTTATTCTTTACAAACAAGATAGGCGCTCCCCACGGAGACATACTCGGCCTAATGAAACCCTTATCCAGCAAGTCGCTAAGCTGAACCTTAAGCTCTCTCAACTCAGCAGGCGCTAAACGATACGGAGCTCGAGAGATAGGAGCTGTACCAGGTACCAACTCAATGCTGAAGTCTATCTCCCTTCTCGGAGGAAAGCCAGGAATCTCCTCCGGAAACACATCAGGGAAATGACGAACAACGGGAACGTAACTGAGCTCTACGAGAGAAGAACAAGACGCATCCAAAGCATAGATCATAAATCCAGCATTCTCCAACGACAACAGGCTAAACATCTACATCGTAGAGACTAAAGGAATCTTCGATCGGGAATCATGGTCATATAAGTTCCACTTCTCGCCAGACTGGGGCCTAAAACGCACAACGCCATGGAACCAATCCACAATGGTCCAATAACTAGACAACACGTCCATCCCACTATGCAATCGAAATCCCACATCACTAGACTGATCAGGTTGGCTAGCAACACATTCTCACAAAATCTAAGAATGTCGTTCAACAAAATCTCTTGGGAGTACAGGCTCGAGCCGGCAGGAGTCGCAACAGACACAACATCACATAAAACAGTGATATGCAATCCATGCTCAACCACAAATGCATCAGCAATAAACGAATATGATGCTCCTGTATCAAACAACACACGCGCAGGAAAATCAAAGACAAAACAAGTACCTGCGATCACTCCTCCTCCTGGCGTGCCTTCTGCTTGCTCCCTCGTCATGTCATTCACTTGGGCAAACTGAGGTCCTGAGAAATGAGGCTGAGAAGACTGTCCAAACCGCGAAGGACCAGGCTGCTGGAACGGCCTAAACCGAGACTCTCCCAACCTCTGTTATGAAGTAGGAAAATAACTACCTCTAGACGATCCACCTCGACCCTTCGGTGGGGCGGCGGTATGCTGAGATCCAGCCAAAACACACACTCTTGCAAAGTGTCTATAATGACCACAAACGTTACACGAACCTTGCACTCCTACACACTGCGCTGTAGGATGCCTTCCTCCACACTGGCCACAAAACTCAACTTTGTAACTAACGCTGCTAGAACTACCCGAGCCAGAAGTGTTGGTTGGATCCGGATCCGCACCCCGGCAGGCAGCGGAAGAACAAAAATTTAACCGGGATGCGATCAATACGAATAATCAATCAATAATGTATCAACATACATAGGGTGTTTCAACGAGTTACCTCTGTGGCACTTGTGCCTGGCTCCAACCGGTGTTTCAAGAACCCGGCGCTTCTCGGTTGATTGCGGTAGATTCGTCAATCCGGTCCACGACCAGACTCGAGACTCCTTCGTCAGACTGCACTAGAAGTCCTGACGAGATCAGCACGATCGGATTCTCCACGTCAAACTGGCCGGAACAAATTTCCGGCGACGATCGGCGGCGGGCGGCGGCGGCGGCGGCTTGGAGAAGAAAGGGAGGCGGCGGTGCTTAGGGTTTTGTGTCTAGGGTTGTATTTGATTAATGATGTTGATATGAAGTCAATTAGTTAAGTATAATCATATATAGACTTAAATTTGGACTTGGGCAGGTCCAACGGGCCCGGGTCCAAATGACGATATAAATCGCTGCGACTTCATCGTAACTCCGATCGCCGATCAGATCGGACCGATCGACTCAGTTTCCAAAACTGAATGTTATGATGTGAAAAACAATTTTTCAGATCATCAAACCCTAAATAGCAAAATGACCATTTTGCCCCTCAACAGAGTCAAACCCCGGTTTGACCCCTGTTGACTTTTAGGAAGTCGTACTTATATCCTCATTTTGACGGCCCAATCGACTAGGAACATGTTTAGAATACACAGCGACTATTAGATGTGTTTCATGATAGCCGTCATACCCACTATCACATCTAACATACGCTTTAGTGTAATCTAGGTCTTTACTCAACACAATTGTAAATCATTACACACATAATGAAAGTAAAGAATGCCATATTAAAAGAATGCGAATATCATATATAAAGATCGTTTGTACAAGAGTCAATGAAAACCCACACGCCACAAGTTGGCTAGTTGGGCATCTACTCTAACATTCTATGGATCTTACCAATCTGATTGGCCTCGAGCGTGAACCAATCTCCTCTTGGAGGTTTTACCACCATCGTTCTAAGCTTGAATCAATTACGACTTCATATCTAGTTAGCCAATCCATTCCTAAAATCATGTCAAACTCAGGCATAGGTAAAACAATTAGATCGGCCGTGATCGAATGTCCTTGAAGTCTAAGTTCTAAGTCGTGAAACAGGTCATTAGATATCAGTTCTTCTCCAGAGGTTATCGTTATGCAAAATCCCATGGTTACTTGGTCCGGTCTGACAGGTAACTTCTTAGCAAATCTGCTGCTATGAATGAATGAGAGGCACCTGAATCTATCAAGGCTAATGAAGGTAATCCAGCGATCAAAATCTTACCAGCAACCTTAGAAGTTGGGCAATACTAGCGTTGTCGGGACTGGGTTCATCTTCAGGGGAATTTCTCCTCCCTCTCCCTCGGCCAGACATCTTAATCTATATATGAACATCAGAACATGTAAGAATCAAAATATACATGCTCTAAAACATAAAGGAAAACTCACTGCCCCAAAGAGACGGTTGATGAAATCTGTTCCAGTGGAGAATGCGTGTGTTTATCTATGGACCATGCTCTGATACCATATTGTGACACCCCAAACCCCATGGGAGTCACGGAATCAAATGAAAATAAATAAAAGAGAAAATAGAGGGCTGAAATAATAAATGGAACAAGCTGTATTGCCTTGTTCGAAATAAAATCGAATAATAATAACCGTTGGCGCCAAGAAAATAAAATCAGATTTCATTACAATCGAAGCACAAAATGCGAAGTCGCGATGTTACAACTACTGAACTCTATCTGAATTCATCTTTGTTGTAACAGATCTCAATACAGATTTGTCTAAGATCAAAGACAACCAAAACAGCAACCTCAAAATGAACATCACGGAAACGCAGGCCTTCGATAAACACTTCGCACGTCGCCACAGGTTCAGACCCCACCTCCCGTCTGCTCCAGCGCCGACCCACCTGCACCATGAGAGCTAGTGATCCTAGGGGCTCAGCAAGCAAAACTGAGAATAACAAGGCATGATATGCAGGCAGTTACATTACATAAGACATCATAGTTTAAAGGAAGGCATTAAAACATAAGATCTCATTGTATACATTACTGTGGGAAAAACTCAGATCCCACCATCAATATTTTCGTCAGACTTATGGCTCAGAAGTTCTCCAAATAGGTCCCGTTTCACTCGATCGAATGACTACTGATATCAGTTACTATATGGTGAAGTCTAACCCAATATGAAGGGGCAACCAACCCGCTCGTCAGCTGCTCACCCTTCCAATATGGACCGGATGTTATCTTTGCCATAAATCATAAAATCTGAACAATTTCTTTCTTTAAACATTATCTCGGTAAAATCAGATCTTAACATCGGTGTTTACTCATTTAAAATCCATTTTCCATCAAAATCATTTTCACTGAGCATCCAGTTGCGACATGGGAAAGACAGAAGTCAGAAAGAAACAACGTTTGGTACGAGATAAATTTCAGAAGTCTTAACAGATGTGACTCGAGGTTCGCTATCGCTATTAAAGTTCAGATGTTTTCTGTGGTAAACTATCGCTAGTGGAAAACAATGGTGGAAGAGGTCTGATGACATGGAATAACATCGTTGGTCTGATAACAGACTTTTACTGTGCAATGGTTATTGCTAGTGGAAAATAGATGTTTACTGTGCAAGAGTATCGCTAGCGGGAAAAACAGATGTTGCTAACGTGTGTGTTCGTCGTGCGGTCAACTCAGATGTCAACGCACTGGATGGAGTATTTCGGATGTTACTACGGAAAGGCTATCGCTAGTGGAAACAGATGTTTATTGTACACGGGTAACTACTGTATGGGAAAACTGACGTCAACGAAGTAATAGTTGAACAATCAGCTGTTGATATATGAATCAGACGTTGGGTATAAATCAGACGTCAACACAAATAAACTGGTCAACGGAGTAACAGTTGAACGGCATCTGATGCTTATAGGTAACACAGTTGTTGGGTAAAACAGATGTCAACGAAATTGAATTAATCCCTTCAGATATCAACGGTCAACGGTTGAGGGATCTGACGAGGAATTTAGAGGTCTGACTAAACATGAATTTTTTTCATAGAAAACGAAATCTGTTTAAGGAACTTGATATTACTACATTACGAACGACCAGCAACGTTACCAGTTATGCCTATCAAACCAGAACTGATATCTGATTCAACCAGCATCACCAGTTTCGTGAAGTCAAGTTCGAACGTTACTCTTTACCATGAAGAAGAAGAACTTCGTTACTGAACAATGAACAGAAATCTGAAATGCTCAGTGTTTTAAAACAACATCGTCATCATCAACATCACTTCTGATAACACATTTTGAGTTTAAACAAAACTCACTGTAAACCCGATCGTTAAACATATGTCAAATTTGCAGAACATAAATAATGGATGACATTTGAACATAACTAAGGCAAGAAATCACGAAACGAAAAGAGAACAATACATATGCTTTCATGGCGTAGCAAGAATCAGATTTACTTGCCTCAATAAGGAGAAATCACGAAATGCAGTAGGTCCTAATCAGCGAGTCCTCTTGAGCACAACGACGAGCTTTCCTATTTTGTTTGATGCAAAATGAGTATTTTCTTGCAAGGAAATGAACATATAGTTCACAAGGACCATCGGTATGGGAATCTGATTTGTAACAGGAAGAAACACTTGAGTAGGCATGGTGAACCATGCGTACATCTCAAAATTTTACTTAAAATTCCCTGTCACTATTTTGATTTGTAAATGCACTGCACAAATCTGAAAATTTAACCATTCTCCCATCCCGGCCATTATATTTTTAAGAGATCTTAAAACTTCTCATGTTAGGATGGTAAACTCAGATCTCTGGGGTCAACTCATCTTGGTACAGTTAAATCAGCTTAGGACATCGACATAGCTCGCGGTCTGACAAAATCTTGTGGTCTGACAGAGCTCGCGACCCGACATAGCTCGCGGTCTGACAACATATCATCGTCCGACACAGTTCACGGTCTGATACAGCTCATGACCTGACACAGCTCGCGGTCAGATACAGCTCACGATCCGACACATCTCACAACTCAAACAGGAAATATAGCTTACGACTCGACCAGCTTACGAACTGATAGCTTACGGAAAATAACTTATGATTCAAGCAAGGGAAACAGCTTACGGAACCCAGCTTACTCTTAGAGGGGTCGATACATGGCTGGGACAAAACCCAAACCATGTCCAACCTCTAGCCCTTCTCCCTTGACATACACAATCCCTTAGTACCTTCTTTGACCTGAACCATCGCTCAGCTTAGCCTCAACAGTAAACAAACCATTGTCCCTTTCCCATAACTAAATTTCTAGGCAGCCTCGTCATGTTTAAGAAATAAAATACCTCACAGAACATCAATTCGTAGCCTTAAAATCTACAAAAATACAAAACTTAAGAATAAAACTCTCACAGTAATTTGAATGAAAGATGCATTCAACGAAATATTTTGTACTTTCCTTATATTGAGAACTTACAGACGAGTGTCACAAGGATGGACGGTATGAATAACACCGGGAACACCGCTGTTTTTTGCTCCGGAAAGCTCTAAGATGGTGCGGGGAAGGGAGAAGTAAGGCGACTGCTGAAGGGTGAGATACTAGGATTCTATATATATATATTTTTGACGAAAGCGACGTGTGTGAGGGTATACAGGGACAATACTATTACTTAAATAGAGGATAGGTTGGTGTTTTAAAGCTGCCAAAAGACTAGAGATAAGGCTGCTACTTGAAAATCCTTATCTCCTTCCCTTGTTTAAATTTTAGAAGTTTTGGATAAAATATGAGGTTAAATATTGGTTAAAAAAATGAACTTTTAAAATTCCCAAAGCATAGGGAATGGCCTCAAAAGTTAATTTTATAAAAATCATCTTTACCTCGGTGTTCCCATCGTCTCCATTTCGATCTCGTAGAACCTGTACTAAAATTCTAAAATGGTACTCATCATAAAATAATTTAAATAATTAATATGGTATTAATCAAAGTGCGACGAAAATACAGCTATTAAAATAAGTGAAAATAATTCTAAGGCATGCGATTTTTAATTGGAAAAACTTCTAGGCATTAATACTCTCCCCCTTACAAGAATTTCGTTCTAGAAATTTGAAAACTTACCGAAGAGCTCTGGTAGCGTTCCTTGATGTTAGCCTTTACCTCCCATGTAGCTTCCTCCTTGGAATGATTCAGCCACTGGACCTTGACCATGGAAATGGTCCGATTGCGTAGCTTCCTATCCTGTCAGCCTGAGATCTGAGTAGTTCACTCCTCGAAATTCAGTTGTGGCGATAGTTGTAGCTGCTCGACACTCAGCACATGAGAGGAGTTCGTCACGTATTTCCTAAGCATGGATGTGTAAGACGTTATGTGTCATGTCTCGTGCTCACATCAGAGACAAAACGCGCAAACAAACGGAAGCAACTAAAAAGTGGTTAAAATTTTTTGCTTTTGGCCTAACTGAAAGATAACTAATTCAAAATACAAGATACTCAAAATAATCCCAGTTTTTATAAATACACAATAGCACAAATATTCAAGTACAACAAATTCCCAACGGCTGAATACAACACAAGTACAGATGGTCTACCAACTATATAAGACTAAGCATCACACGAAGTGACACCAGTGCATACAAATACTATATATAACTGGGACACCCTAACCACCTCCTGGGGCACCACCAGCTGGATCATAACCTCGACCAGCTGCAAATCATGGAAAACCTGAACAACAGACCGGCAAACAACACAACAGCCCCAGAGGGACCTCGGGGTTAAACCCCAGTACGGAGAGCAACTATAAAACAGCAATGAATAGCAAAAGATAAAATGCTAATGCTATGCATGAAGGACAATGCAACAGCCGAAGGCTACAACCAAGGAAGGGAGCCAAGGAATTCAACAGCTGACAATAGATTCTGTGAAGAATGGTGGCCACTGGTGTGTGTACAAGCACATGGGAATTATCCGTTCATCTTTACACCACACCCGAATACCAGATGCATCAACAACTCAACCTGCTGTTGCCCAACCCATGAACTGTGGTAGTTAACCACTCGGCGCATGAGGGCTAACAGACCAGCAGGGAGATGAGAGTACGGTATTGCCGCTCGCCCTCGCATTCTAGTAAGATCAGAACATCAGTAACAACAGGACGGCTACAACAGCTGAAATGGAAATGATAGTGTGTATGCAATGCAACAGCTAAACAGCATATAAACAACAAGAAATGCACACACAGCAAACAACATAATATCCATGCCAATTCCAGCCGTATTATAAGCTCAACGTCCGTACCGAACCAGCTCCTGAGCTACAATTACCACACACAGCTGCTACAACGAAGTCCGAGCAACACAGATCTGCCACCTGCTAAGCCAACACAAGCTACTGCTCAAAGACCGAAACATAAAACAACAGCAGCTGGGAGCTACAACTCCACCAGCACTTATCTACCTTCCTAAGTCAACGAAAAGCTCTAGCAAAGCTTAAAGGTATAATTCTCACTTACCCCAACGAAACTACTGGCACGGCAGGGAACGCTTACGCTAGCAAACTACACAAAGGAGATGTCTTAGCGATCCTGCGATCTTCTTCCAGCTCTTCCAAAGCCTTCTAAAGAGGTATAGAACGAAGAGACTTAGCGAGAGGAGTCCAACGCTACCACTCTCACTCTCGTCGGAGTTGTCTACCACCGGGAATTAGGACGGATAAGGTTACTGTGAATAGTAACTAGGGTTCGCGACAAGATTTGCTATCGGGAAATATTTTTAAGTATGGGATCTAGTAAACAATCGAAGACCAAGTCTTCTAATAAATACGCTACTCAACAGCTGCAAGAAACAGGAATAGATCCACCGATAAAATCAGTCCTGACAACTAATATTCCCCAACCAGCAGGAATCTCGCATCAGCTTTTCCTATCGCTAATATAACAACCAGCAGTTGAATCTTTCAAACAACGCTAAGACTAAACGGCGTCGCACCAACTTAAACAAACGACGTCGCAGAGGAACACGTCACCTCGCTACCAACAGCTGATTCACAAACCAGCAGCCGTAACGCATGAGATCTCTCAACAGCTGATGTCTATCATAACCAACAGCTGGTACAAAGCACTCCACTCAAAACGCTATCGTTCCAACTTATCAAAACGACGTAGTTTCGATACACACTAATAAACACGCTAGCAAAACCAACAGCTGGTTCCTGTTCACAAAACATCGTCGCTTCAGAGTCTCTGAGCGCTCTCTGCTGATCATCGCAACTAAAATACCAACAGCTGATCACTCGCAACAGCTGGTCTCTCGCAACAGCTGGATACGCGATAATACACCAACGACTGAAATCCACGTCAGCATTGTTGATGCTTATCAAAACGCAACGACTGAAATCTTTCCAACTGCTGATTCCAACACTTAGGTAAATTCGATGTCTACGCCAAGCACATCGACCAACAGCTGGTCCAAACCCGACCAACAGCTGTTCCAAACCCGACCAACACCTGATTGTGAAAACACAGGTCTCACATCTCTCCCCCACTAAAACACGATTTCGTCCTCGAAATCAACAAGTCCAGGAACAACTCAACTGAACCCAAGAGTTCAAGATAACTGAGCAAACAATTACTAAAATCTGATGCAACACTCACGCAAACAGATGCGGCCATTCACGTTGAAACTTTTCTTCTAGCTCCCAGGTCACTTCTTCCCCACCATGTTTTCTTCATTGCACCATTACCAAAGGAATGGTTTTATTCCTCAACTGTTTCTCTTTTCTATCTAGGATCTGCAAGGGATACTCAACGTAACTCAACGTCTGATATAGCTCAAACTCATCACTTCTTAGCACATGAGACGGATCTGGCTCGTATTTCCTCAACATGGAAACATGAAAGACATCATTTAGAGAAGATATTTATGGTGGCAACAACAGCCGATACGCCAAAGGGTCAATCCTCTCAACAATTTCATACGGACCAACATAACGAGGGGCTAACTTTCCCTTGTGTCCAAAGCGCATAACACTTCTGAAAGGAGAAACTTTAAGGAAAACGAGATCACCAACCTGAAACTCTAGAGGTCGACGCCTCTTATTTGCATAACTGTCTTGGCGATCCTGGGCAGCTTTCATCCGCTGATGAATCAGATCCACATGATCTTT
>KV017204.1:110801-124052 GCA_001598015.1 Dorcoceras hygrometricum
ATTCAGTTTTGGAAACTGAGTCGATCGGTCCGATCTGATCGGTGATCGGTGTTACGATTAAGTCTCGGTGTTGGAGATGAACTGAATGTTCATTGTTGGACCCGGGCCCGTTGGGCCGGTCCAAGTCCAACACTCTATTTAATTATGATTATAAGACTTCATGACTACACTTGTGACTCTACACATTGCAACTCAAAACCCTAAACCTATTTTGGCCGCCCCCCTCCTCACTCACAAGCCGCCTCACGCGCCGTCGCCGCCGCCGACGAGCTTCGCCGGAAATTGTTCCGGCCTAGTTTTTCGAGGAGTATTCGTTCGTGCTGATCTCGTCAGGGCTTCTAGTGCAGCCTGACGAAGGAGTCTCGGATCTGGTCGTGGACCGGATTGGCGTAAACTACCGCAATCTACCGAGAAGAGCCGGGTTCTTGAAACACCGGTTGGAGCCAGGCACAAGTGCCAGCGAGGTAATTCGCTTAAACGCCCTATGTATGACGATTACTGTAATTGTCTGATTTTACGTATTGATCGCCTCCCGGCACCTGTTTCTTGTTCTTCCGCTGCCTAGCCGGGGGGCGGATCCGGATCCCCAACATTATTCTCGGGAGGCTAGCCATGGCTGCGTTCTCGGCTGTGGCCTCGGTCTTGCACCAAAAGATCAAGTTCCCCGTGGGGAATTCAGTGGGGGAAGTTCTCGGGGATCGGAAGATGGCGAGGAAATGCTATGTTGAGGAGGTGAGAGTTGAACAAAAGGCGGCTAAGTCCCGAGCTCAAGACCATCCCCGAGCTCGGGAAGATAGAGGTGTGAACTTGGTGGGTGAAGATTTTCAATTGGCAACGGAGGATGAAGAAGAAGAGGTGGTCCTCGTTCCTCTCTCTGGGATTGTGAAAATTGCTAAGTCTCTTCCCGAGGAGGTGCAAGGACAGATGGTTCAGTGCTTGGAGAAAAACAAGGATGTTTTCGCTTGGTCACCGTCTGATCTGAAGGGGGTTAAGCGCGAAATAATGGAGCATCGGTTGAACGTCTCCTCGGGCACCCGACCAGTTATTCAGAAGAGGAGGCACTTCGGGCCCGAGAAAGACGAGGTAATTAGAAGCCAGGTCGAGGACCTGCTGGGCATATTCGGAAGGTACACTTTCCTACCTGGTTATCTAATGTTGTGTTGGTACCTAAAGCTACAGGGAAATGGAGGATGTGCATGGATTTCCGGGATCTAAACAAAGCTTGTCCCAAGGATTGTTATCCTCTCCCGAGGATCGATCAACTGGTGGACTCCACCTCGGGTCACGAGTTGCTCAGCTTTCTGGATGCTTATCAGGGTTACCACCAGATACCACTGGCCGAGAAGGATCAACGGAAGGTCAGTTTTATTACTGCGGATGGAAAATTTTGCTATGTTGTTATGCCCTTCGGGCTTAAGAATGCCGGGGCGACGTATCAGCGATTAATGGATAAGGTGTTCAAGGAGCAGATCGGAAGAAACGTCGAGGTCTATGTCGACGATATTTTGATTAAGTCTCGGGAAGAAGCATGCTTTATATCTGACGTCGAGGAGACTTTTCACACTTTGCGGAGTTATCAAATCAAGCTTAATCCGGGCAAATGCTTATTTGGCGCTCGGACCGGAAAATTTCTGGGGTACATGGTCACTCGTCGGGGAATTGAGGCTAACCCTGAGAAAGTGCAAGCTCTAGCCTCCATGTGCCCACCTCGGAATATCCAGGAGGTACAGAGGTTGACAGGGAGGATTGCTGCTCTCTCCCGATTCATCTCCAGGTCGGCTGATAGAAGCTTTCCTTTCTTTAAGATTCTTCGTCGAGCTAAACAGTTCGAGTGGACCGAGCACAGTGAGAAAGCTTTCCAGGAACTGAAGGAATATCTAAAAGGGTTGCCAGTTTTGAATAAGCCTAAGCTCGGGGAGCCGCTATTTGTCTATCTGGCAGTGACTCCACAAGCAGCAAGTTCAGTGCTAGTTCGGGAAGAAGGGCAGGTGCATCAGTCGGTGTATTTTGTGAGCCATGATCTAAAAGGTGCCGAGCTAAACTATACTACACAGGAAAAGTTGGCTCTAGCTCTGGTTATCACAGCCCGGTTCCTCAGGCCATATTTCTTGTCTCATCCGATCATGGTGCTTACTAACAGCGCGCTCGGGCAAATTGTCTCTCACCCCGATGCTTCTGGAAGACTTGTTAAATGGGTTACCGAGCTTAGCGAGTATGATATTCAGTTTAAACCTCGGGCAGCCATCAAAGCACAGGCCTTAGCAGATTTCTTGGCCGAAACAGTACATCTCGAGCAAGAGGAGAGGTGGAAAGTGTATGTTGACGGGTCTTCTTGTTCCTCGGGAAGTGGCGTCGGGGTCGTTATGGTGTCCCCCTGGGGGGAGGAAACAAGCTTGGCAATTACTCTTGATTTCAAAGCCTCCAACAATGAAGCTGAGTATGAGGCCTTTCTCATCGGCCCGAGCTGTAAAAAACATGGGAATAGCTCGGGTCCTGCTTTATTCTGATTCTCAGTTGGTAATTCAACAGAGCAACGGGAAATTTGATATCAAGAATGAAAAGATGATGAAGTATGCAGAGGCGTTGAATAAACTGACAGAGGCTTTTTCCGAGGTAGTCCTGAAACAAGTACCTCGGGAGAACAATGAAAAGGCAGACAAACTCGCGAAGATGGCCAGCTCCCTTGCTCCATCCTCGGGTAAAGAACTACAGGGAAAGGAGTTACTACCGCAAGTCTACCAGGTCGGGCAGAGTCAGGGGGAATGCCTGTCTCGGACTGGCGACATGATATTTTGGAATACATTGTACGAAAGGTCATACCCGACGATCCCAAACGAGCTCGGGAACTTAAGCGCCAAGCCTTACGCTTTGTTATTCTGGATGATAAGTTATATAAGAGGTCTTTTTCACGACCACTGCTGAAGTGCCTAGGGCCCGAAGAGGCCAAATATGTTCTGAGGGAGATTCACGAGGGATGTTGCGAAAATCACCTCGGTGCGATAGCTTTTGCCAGGAAAGCCACACTCGCAGGTTACCACTGCTGAAGTGCCTAGGGCCCGAAGAGGCCAAATATGTTCTGAGGGAGATTCACGAGGGATGTTGCGAAAATCACCTCGGTGCGATAGCTTTTGCCAGGAAAGCCACACTCGCAGGTTTCTTTTGGCCTACTATGCAACAGGATTCTACTGCACTTGTCCGATCTTGTCGGGGCTGCCAGAAGCATGCTAATCTCCAGAGACAACCTGCCGAGCCCTTGAAAACTATTATCTCTTCATGCCCATTTGATCAATGGGGCATGGATATTGTGTGTCCTTTCCCACCAGCTGGAGGACAGAGGAAATTCTTATTGGTTGCTGTGGACTACTTCTCCAAATGGGTCGAAGCCGAGCCCTTGGCGAAGATATCCGAGGCTGAGGTGTTGAATTTTCTGTGGAAGAACATCGTCTGCCGTTTCGGGATACCTCGACGACTTATCTCTGATAATGGAAGACAATTCTGTGGAGCTAAAGTTCGGGCGTGGTGCCAGGAATTGAAAATTGAGCAAGTCTTCACCTCGGTGGCCTATCCTCAAAGCAATGGACAGGTAGAGGTCACGAACCGAACTATCGTGCAAGCTCTTAAGTCATGATTGGAATCTGCTCGGGGAAGATGGGCGGATGAATTGCCTAGTGTTCTCTGGGCTTATCGAACAACCACCCGAGCTGCTACAGGTGAGACACCTTTCTCCATGGTATATGGCACGGAGGCGTTACTACCCGCAGAGATTGGGCAAGATAGTCTTCGGGTCATGGAGTACGCCGAGGATAACGATGAGATAAGGGGCCTTGAGCTGGAATTTCTAGAGGAAAGGAGAGCCCGAGCAGCGGTGCGCTTAGCAGCCTATCAGAGGAGAATGGAACAGGCCTACAACAAGAGAGTTCGACCTCGGAAATATGAGCGGGGAGACCTCGTCTGGAGGAAGATACAATACCAGGGTGACAGAGGGAAGCTAGATCCGAAGTATGAAGGGCCATACAAGGTGGTCGGGAAAGCGGGAGTCGTCGCTTATTATCTGGAGGATGCGCATGGGAAGCGAGGACGTCGGTCGTGAAATGTTATTTATCTTCGGAAGTATTATGCTTAGGTTTTCCCTTTGCTACCTGTAACTATCTCTTGCTCGGCTACTATTTGTAACAACTGTTCTATAGAATAAAAGATGTTTTCTCCCAACTCATGGTGTCAATTATCAAGCTCCTCGGGTGACGACCCGAGCTGAGCACATAAGCCCGACCTGCTCGGCAACTAAGCCCAGTTCCGCACTGGCACTTCCTCGGGTGGCAACCCCACTTGAGCAACAAAATCCAGTTCCGCACTCGCAAATTCGCGTAGCTCTTCTACGCAAACACATAAGCCCGACCTGCTCGGCAACTAAGCCCAGTTCCGCACTGGCACCTCCTCGGGTGGCAACCCCACCCAAGCAACAAAGTCCAGTTCCGCACTGACAATTTCACGTAGCTCTTTTACATCAACATACATCGGAAATTACACACGACGACGCTTCCTCGAGAGGAAACCTCGCCCGAGTAAGAAAAATCCCCTCGCACTCGGGAAAGACATTTGCGAATAAAGTAAAGGGGCAAACTTCGCCTTCGCTCGGGCTTTGTCTTTGATAATCACGGCATAAGAACCAACACTTAGAAATTTTTGTTCACAGACATGAGTTCGGGTTATATCGCTTATACGTACGCTGGGAAAAATTCGATTTACTTGGTATCGTCGTAAGCTCGAGGTGTTTTGCCAACGCTTGGAAAAATTCGATTACTGTTCGGTTATTAGCTCGGCTTGTCTTATTCGATTACGCATCACTTGGTTGATTTTAATCTTGTTACACGAGCTCGGGATACCCCGCTTTTTATGTTGTGGTGTCCTCAACCCAGTTTCATGCTCGAGGATAAAGTACGAAGAAAGAGAGATCGGTAAAAAGATGAAATTTCATTACGAAGCAAAAATATTACAATATGAAGAAAGACTAAGACGGAGGAGGGTTGCCTTCGGCATCATCCCCGACCTCTCCTTCCTCTTGATCTTCCTCCCTTTCTTCCTCTTCATCGCCCAGCTTCATTAAGTCCTGCTGCAGGTCCAAGAAGGAGGCCGGGTGCTCCTCTTCAGAGTAGCCATGGGCGCGGAATTGAGCAAGACAGCCCCAGAAGCCGTCCTTGAAGTAGCTGAACGACCTCTTCCCGAGCAGGACGTCAAACTCCGAGGACTTCAAAAACTCCTCCCGGGCCTCACCCTTCAGGCGCTCGACCTCTTGCTCCGACCTCGTCTTGGCCTCCTCGAGCTCCGCCCTCATTGCCTCCTTCTCGGCTACCCGAGCTTCCCTCTCAGCAAGGAGCTCGGCCTCCAAGGCCTCCCTCTGGCTCCTCGCCTCTTCCTCCTCCCGAGCTCTGAAGCCCTCCAACTCCTCGAGCCGCGCCAATACCTCGGCATGCCGACCCAGGGCCTCATCAAATTTCTGGCGGGAGGCATTCGCTCTTCGGTGAGCGCGGGTGAGGCGCTTCACCATTTCTCCCCCCCAAACTATTGCCTGCGCAGAGATAAGGAATTAATATAACAATGTTGGAACAAGGGGAGAGAGGTCGAAGGCTCGGGAAATCGAGAACGTACCAGGGCGATGTGGGCCGAGAACTGACCTATAACCTTGACGTCCTCAGCCTTCGCCACAACGTCGAGATCGGGGTTGGGGGCCATATTACATATATACCTAGTAGCCATTACCGCAGACGGAGAGGCTACCAAGGAATCCTTGGAAGGATCGAAAGGGGGGGGGGCGTCCCGACCTCCTCCTCGAGGACGAAGCCTCGGGAATAGCGATGACAGGAGTGGGGGCAGGAGTCTCCTCAGAAACAGCCATCGGCGGTGTTTTTGCCCGGCTCTTCTCCTGGGTCTCCTCGAGCTGAGTCCCCGAGGAGGAGGCGCCCTTCTTTCGCCTCTCGCGGCGGACTTCCTCCTTCGAAGGGGGTGGCCGCCCCGACCTCCTCCTCGAGGACTAAGCCTCGGGAATAGCGATGATAGGAGTGGGGGCAGGAGTCTCCTCAGAAACAGCCGTCGGCGGTGTTTTTTCCCAGCTCTTCTCCTGGGTCTCCTCGAGCTGAGTCCCCGAGGAGGAGGCGCCCTTCTTTCGCCTCTCGCGGCGGACTTCCTCCTTCTCGTCCGAGGAGGGGGCCTTCCTCTTCTTGGTTGTTTTCTTGAGGGGCCCGACCTCCCCCGAGGCACGTGCCTCCTCCTGCATGGCCCTCAGCAGCTCCGCTCTACCCATTCGTTCGTCTGCACAAAAAAAAAACACAAAGAAATAACACAAGTGTTAGCCCGGGAAAAACATCAGCTTGGGAGAAAATACAAGCACATCTAAAGCAGGATACAACTATACCAAGGTCCCCAACAAGCTCGACCCCCTTCCTGCTAAACCTGAAGAAGCACAGCAGATCTTCCTTTATGAGCTCGGGAGCGTTGTAGATCTTGCCGTGCATAGCCTCAAGGAAGGGGGTCAGGCTCGGGGCTCGGTCGGATGTTCGGGGGACAAGGGTGACTGTGCTATCCCTCCAATGCATTTCACACCTCCACGGGTCCCTAATAACATCACATTTGATGTAGAAGAACCTGCTCATCCATCCCTTGTGGGAGCTCGGGTTCCCCTTAATGAAGGTGTGATCCCCCTTGTGGGAGAGGTTGAATTTCCCCGGCCCTAGCCTCTTGACTTGGACTAGTTGCATGAGGACGTAGGGGATTAAGGGGATTTCATGGTAGCTGAGGAGGACGGCCAGAGCCAGCAAGAAACTGTATGAGTTCGGGGCTAGTTGGCTCGGGCTTAGTTGGATGTGACGGCAGAAGGCGGCGATGAACCTCGGGATCGGAAACCTGAGGCCCATCTCTATCTGGTTCATATAGAAAGTATGAAACCCTGGAGGGGGGCGTGGGCCCTCTCGTTGGGGTGAGGGATAACTACCTCAAATTTACCCCTCGTCCCCCCCTTTTCCTTAATGGTGGATATATCAGAAATTTTTAAGGTAGAGGATTTCTCCTCATACCAAGGGGTGTTCGGGAGCTCCCCTGGCTCGGGAAGCCAGGATTCCCCCGCCTGGTGAATGGGGGATTCACTATCTATCGAGGCGGCTGTACTACTCACGGGGGTATTAGAAGGAGAAGACATTGTATAGGAGTAGTTGGAACTTACAAAGGGAAGAGATGGAGGTCGGAAGAACAAGTCTTGTGCTCGGGAGCAATTATTGGGAGGGGGATTGTTGAGGTGCAATAATTGCCCCTGCTAGGTAGAGCGATCGAAACATGACGCTTGTGTTGCTATACGGTTTAAAAGATTGGAGTTGCACCGTTACCACCAGCTATAGCTTTTGGTAAAGCGGCAAGCGCTCGGTCCTATAGGGAGAGATGGAGGTCGGAAGAACAAGTCTTGTGCTCGGGAGCGAGAGGAAATTTGAGCAGAGTAATGATGCTGGGAAAGTGGAAAGTGAGAAATGAACATTCAAAGTCGCGTATTTATAAGAATCTGGGGAATGATCTTGACCGTCCGATCTCACCACTCTCAACGGCTCAGATCACATCGGGAAGCTCAAACATCGCGTCAGACGTCAGGCTACTCTACTCGGGCGCCAGGCTACTTTAATCTCCACCGTTCACTTAGATCTTATCAACGTCCAGGAGGAGCTGTCACTCGGATTATGGTTTTCCCCTAAAAGCACAACCCGACCTCAATCTCATCGTGCACGTGTCCCCTTATCAACGGTCGTGGAATAGCATCGCGAGGATCGTGTTTTTCTTCAATATTGTGGATTTCACCTCGGGTCCCGACGACAGGTATACTTCCTCCTATACTTCAATTCTTCGTCTAGGACTAGCGGCGGGGGATACTCCTGATGCCCCCCATAAGTAGCTCGGGACCCGAGGACCAAGCATCGACCCTCCCTACATCATCAAGGAAGAAAGCAATCAAGAGACGCGCATAGAGCTTGGAGCTCGGGCTTTTGCCCGAGGCCTTGCCACACGCTCGGGAATCGCCCGAGCTCCTTCGTTATGGAGAAGAGCTTATAACCTGAGGAGACAACCTAAGTTCGAGGCGTCTCCCAAGAACCCCGATCCGACGTGTTAAAGCACTTCCGCAAAAGGCGGAGAACGTGGGCCGAATTATGCGGAAGACGTGCGCACGATGTTAGAGTAGATGCCCAACTAGCCAACTTGTGGCGCGTGGGTTTATAGACTCTTGTATATGACAATCTTTATATATGATATTCGCATTTACTTATATGTCATTCTTTACTTTTATTGTGTTGTATGATGATTAACAATTGCGTTGAGTAAAGACCTAGAATACACTAAAGTATATGTTAGATGTGATAGTGGGTATGACGGCTATCATGAAACACATCTAATAGTCACTATGTATTTTGAACATGTTCCTAGTCGATTGGGCCGTCAAAATGAGGATGAGGCCGCCCGAGCTAGAGACTAGTATCTGCGATGCGAAGTACCACGTTTCATTGGTAGGGAGCATTGTGATGTTCTGAGCATGCAGATAGATAGTGACCGGGTGATCTATCAAACTACCCTCGTTCGGACTTTCCAAGTGGTTACCATTTGTCGAGTGGATAAGTCTGAGGTCTTGGTTGTACTGATTAGTCCTCACGACTCGAAACGTCATTGAGACTCTACATGATAGGCGTCTCACTTTGACCCGTTTGCCGACTCTCTTGGGGTCATAAGGCGTCGGGATTGGGTGAGACCCCGATGCATGTAGGAGTCGATGCATCGTTGTCGAGGATTCACCGCTTGCAGACATGCGTGGATATCCTATGCTATCTGAGGGGATAATAGTGTATAAATCTCTGGCCAGAGTACTAGAAGTGTTTTAGGTAAATGGGTTTACCTAGTTACACTCGCGATGTCACTATTCGATCTCCAAGATGTATGCATAGCTATCGGATCTATGGCGACTCTCGATTTACCAATGGTCGTTGATCTGATCGGGATATATGGATTGAAAGGATCCGCGTGATTTCGTGGTGGCGTCGTCGCCGGCGGCCACCTCTCCGGCGAAGCTCCGGCGATTTCGTGATGGCTGATCTCTTCTAGGGTTTGGTTCGGGCCTGTCCCGGGCAGCCCGTGAAGTTTTCGGGCCGGTATACGATATCGGGTCCGTTTTGGTCGATTTTGAAATTTTAGATTTTTGGGCCTAAAATTGTTTTGAGCCCAATATGATACAATTAAAATTAGTAAAATGCGATTTTAATTATCAAATGTGATTTTATAATGAAATATGATTTTGTTGATTAAAATTTGATTTTATCGACAAAATACGATTTTATTATAAAATGCGATTTTATGATTAAAATATGATTTTGCGATAAATAATAGGATTATTTAGTTTATGCATGTTAATTAGATTATCTGCATGATTGGGATGATCGAGAGTCGTGCCCAATTTGTTAGGTGTATGCGATAGGTTTTTGTGATTCGGTTTGTAAATATTTTGATTATCATTTAAAGTGGGCCTCTTTGTGGCCCGTTCCCACCCATTGATAAATGTATCCCTTGTATGTCATGGTATATTTAAATGTAAATTACTAGATTTAGTGGGAGGACATCCGAATACGGTGGACAATGACGATCAAGATATTGAAGACCGAAGATCTGTAAAACCGGAAGCTTTGTAATAGGATTGCATTGCATATTGCATTACCCCTAGGATTGGACCCAGGTCCGTGACTGGCAACCACGGACCGCATATCTCTCGCGATCGATCATCCCAATGTTTCTTTATATATGTTGATATATAGTTTAGTTGAATCCGCATGTTGCATGTTTTAAATTTTATTTAAGATATATGCATGAGACCAAAGTTTTTCAAAAATAAAATCCCTCGTTTTAAATATGATTTAAAACTTATATCAAGATAAAAATGTTTATTCGATAAACTAAAGGGTATTTAAAATTGTTTAAATTTCCCTACCTTCCATCAACAATGGGTGTACGTCGATGCTACCCGTATACATGGCCCGACTCATATTATTGAGGGGGTCATGTATGCCGGAAAGCTGTCCACGCCATTGACAACTGTTGTGAGTCGGTGGGAACTCCCTTTAACGTTGGCTCATATTATTGGGGACCGTCCTTCACGACTCGACATTGATGGGTCATCTTGACACGTGATAGTAAACGGCGTCATATTATTGGGCCCTTACTGGACGTGAGGTGAATACATGGAGGTTGCACCGGTTGCAATCGGAAACTACCTTTTGGGGGTCATGGATGGCTGATATTATTCGGGTCCATGATCGCTTGATTGGGCTCCGTGTACCCACTAAAGAAACCTGTTTTCTCGATTTCATTAGAGGGTGGTGAAATCGTTAAAATAGTGGGAGAGTAATTCATAAAACTTAATGACCATGTTTTATGTCTTAGCTTATATCTTATATAGTTAAGTGATGTATGTCCGTTCTCCTCTCAGTATTACTGCGTATAAAATGGTTTCGATGAAAAACCCGCTCGCTGCTATACTGGATAGCAACAGGTTCACCGGTCTGAACTACCAAGACTGGCTCCGCAACCTCAATCTTGTATTGGCTTCAGAGAAAATTCTCTATGCGATAGAGAAAAGTGCTCCGAAGTTTGCCCCTGCCGATATCAGCCATGAGGAGCTGGTAACGCTTAAACAATGGTGGGGACAAGCCGCATGCGCGATGGGACTTCGGTCCGCGAGCATGGGGTTCGTATGATTGGGCTCGTTGAAAAGCTGTCGGGCCTTGATATCGCACTTCCACACGAGCTGTCGGTGGATGTACTTCTCCTCTCGCTACCCGCTGCATTTGACCCCTTTGTGGTCAACTTTAACATGAACAAGCTGGAAGCCACCCTCAAAGAGGTAGTTAACATGCTTGTAGTGTTTGAAGGGACCATAAAAAGGACAAATCCGTCCTCCTTCTGGGCTCTTCTTCCTCTGCGAAGAAGGGGCCCAGACACAAGAGCAAGAAGCGTTCTGCTCCTGCGAAGGAGGAAAGGTCCGCCAAGAAGCCAAAGGCAAAGGCTTCCAAACCAAACAATTCTGAGGATGTTTGCCACCACTGCCACAAGGCTGGGCATTGGAGAAGGAACTGCAAGGAGTACCTCGAGCAGTTACGAACTGCGAAAGGTATGTTCTATATTGAAATAAATATGTCTCTTAATTCGACTTCTTGGGTACTTGATACCGGATGTGGATCTCATATCTGCAATGATTTGCAGGTGATGACAAGAAGCCGACGTCTTAGAGAGGGTGAGACCCACTTGAGGCTTGGCAATGGAGCAAGGGTTGCTGCTATAGCTATAGGAGATGTTTATTTATTTCTGTCTTCTGATTTTAAGTTGTTGCTGAGAAACGTTTTATTTGTTCCCGAATTAATAAAGAACATTATTTCTGTTTCTATGCTTGATAGTGATGGATATTCTTGTATGTTTGCTAATTCGATTTGTAATATTTACAAGAATGAATGTTTGATTGGACTTGGGGAACGCGAAAATGATTTATACACCTTAAAATTAAAAGACGTTCCAACTCGCGATGTCGAAGCACATACAACAACGATTAAATGGAAACACGATAACTTGAACCCAGCACAACTTTGGCACGCTAGGCTAGGTCATATTTCTCTAAGTAGGATGAACAAGTTAGTTAGGAGTGACATGTTTGATATGTCAGACATTAACTCCCTACCGACTTGTGAGTCTTGTCTTAAGGGAAAGATGACTAAGCAACCCTTCAAGGGCAAGGGTGAGCGTGCTCAAAGCCTATTGGATTTGATCCATACTGATGTCTGCGGCCCGTTTAGTATTGGTACTAAATACGGTCACACATACTTCATCACCTTTACCGACGATTACTCTAGGTATGGGTACTTGTACTTGATGAAGTACAAGTCTGAATCTTTTGAAAGGTTCAAGGAATTCAAGGCTGAAGTAGAAAATCAATTAGGCAAAAGTATTAAGGCACTTCGATCTGATCGAGGTGGTGAATACTTGAGTGCTGAATTTCAGGACTATCTAAGAGAGAATGGGATTCTCGCACAATGGACCCCTCCGGCCACACCACAGCTAAATGGTGTAGCGGAGCGTCGCAATCGGACCTTGTTGGACATGGTTCGATCTATGATGAGCTTCACTGAACTTCCTACCTCATTTTGGGGCTATGCGCCCGAAACGGCGGTAATGTTGTTGAACAATGTCCACACCAAGGCAGTGGACAAGACTCCATATGAGATATGGATGGGCAAACCACCCAAGTACTCATACATGAGGATTTGGGGATGTCCTGCTTATGTGAAGTAGACAGTGGGAGATAAGCTGGATACGAGATCCATCTTATGCTACTTCATTGGGTATCCAAAGAATTCCATTGGATACTACTTCTACTATCCCATCGAAACAAAAGTGTTTGTTTCTAGGAATGCCACCTTTATGGAAAGGGAATTTCTACTGGATAGAAAGGGCAAAATAGTAGAACTCGAAGATGTTCGAGATCCAATCGAAGTACCAGGTGAGCCTCCCGCACCTACAGAGCCAATACCAGAAATGGTCGCACCTAGGAGATCCGAAAGGGTTCCTAGGGCTCCTGAGAGATATGGTTTTCTCCTTGAAGATGATCAAGGTGATCAAGTTGTTGGATCTGATCCAAGAACTTTCAAGAAGGCAATTTCCGATGCTGATTCTAACTTGTGGCTTGAAGCAATGCAATCTGAGTTTGACTCAATGCATGCTAACCAAGTTTGGACTCTTGTTAATCCTCCCGAAGGAATTGTTCCCATTGGGTGTAAATGGGTATACAAGAGGAAACTTGGGCCTGATGGTAAGGTAATGACCTACAAGGCACGACTGGTCGTGAAAGGTTACACTCAAAGGCAAGGTGTTGACTATGATGAAACCTTCTCGCCAGTCGCAATGTTCAAGTCGATTAGAATCTTGTTAGCCATAGCCGCATGGTACGACTATGAGATATGGCAAATGGATGTGAAAACTGCGTTCCTTAATGGAAACATTAAGGAAGAGATCTATATGACGCAGCCTGAGGGTTTCACATCTGTTGGAAGCGAGCATAAGGTATGCAAGCTTCAGAGATCGATCTACGGTCTCAAACAGGCATCGCGAAGTTGTAACCTGAGATTCGATGAAACAATTAAGGAATTTGGTTTCATCAAGAATCCTGAGGAGCCATGTGTCTATAATGTTAGA
>KV017205.1:6980-19531 GCA_001598015.1 Dorcoceras hygrometricum
TGGATAAAACTCCATATGAGATATGGATGGGCAAACCGCCCAAGTACTCATACTTGAGGATTTGGGGATGTCCTGATTACGTAAAGCAGACAGTGGGAGATAAGCTGGATAATAGATCTATCTTATGCTACTTCATAGGGTATCCAAATAATTCTTTTGGATACTGCTTCTACTATCCCAATGAAACAAAAGTGTTTGTTTCTAGAAATGTCACCTTTCTGGAAAAGGAATTTCTACTTGATAGAAAAGGCAAGATAGTAGAACTCGAAGAAGTTCGAGATCCAACTGAAGTACCAAGTGAATCTTCCACACCTCAAAATCCAATCCTTGATATGGACACACCTAGGAGATCTTGAAGGGTTCCTAGAGCTCCTGCTAGATATGGTTTCCTGCTTGAAGGGGATCAAAGTGATCAAACTGTTGGATGTGATCCAAGAACCTTCAAGGGGGGCAATTTCCTATGCTGATTCTAATTTGTAGCTTCAAGCAATGTAATCTGAGATTGACTCATGCATTCAAACCAAGTTTGGACTCTTGTAAATCCTCCCAAAGGAATAGTTCCTATTGGGTTCCAAATGGATATACAAGAGAAAACTTGGGCCTGATGGTAAGGTACTGACCTACAAGGCGCGACTGGTGGCAAAATGTTACACTCAAAGGCAAGGTGTTGACTATGATTAAACCTTTCCACCAGTTGCAATGTTCAAGTCAGTTAGAATCCTGCTAGCCAGAGCCGCATGGTACGACTATGATATATGGCAAATGGATGTGAAAACTGCATTCCTTAATGGAAACATTAAGGAAGAGATTCTATGACGCAGCCTGAGAGTTTCACATCCGTAAGAAGTGAGCATAAAGTATGCAAACTTCATCGGTCTCAAACAAGCATAGAGAAGTTGGAACCTAATATTTGATGAAACAATTAAAGAACTTGGTTTCATCAAGAATCCCGAGGAGCCATGTCTGTATAAAAAGGTAGTCAAGAATGCTGTGACATTCCTTGTACTTTGTGTTGATGACATTCTACTCATTGGGAATGATGTAGGAATGTTGCAGTCAACTAAAGTATGGTTATCTAGTAGATTCTCAATAAATGATATGGGTGAAGCATCCTATATTCTGGGAATACAGATCTATAGAGATAGATCAAAAAGGATGCTCGGACTCACCCAAGAGACCTACATCGATACCATACTTAAGTGGTTCTCTATGGAAAAGTCCAAGAGAGGACACCTACCTATGTGTCACGGGGTCACTCTATCTAAGTCTATGTGTCCGAAGACTGATGAGGAGATAGAGAGTCTGACACATGTGCCATATGCCTCGGCAACATGTAGCATTATGTATGGTATGATCTCGACTAGACCGGATGTCACATATGCTCTGAGTGTCACGAGCCGCTACCAAGCCAACCCCGACCAAATGCATTGGAAGACTGTGAAAGATATTCTTAAGTACTTACGAAGGACTAAGAATATGTTCATGGTCTATGGGGGTGGTGAACTGAAATTGGAAGGCTACACTGATTCTAGCTTCCAATGCGATGTGGACGATTCGAAGTCAACCTCTGGATTTATATTCATGCTCAATGGTGGTGCCGTCTCTTGGAAGAGTTTCAAGCAAGACACCATCGCGGATTCAACCACTGAGGCTGAGTACATTGCAGCATCAGCTGCTGCTAAAGAGGCGGTTTGGATGAGGAATTTCGTCCAAGATTTGGGCGTGATTCCTGAAGGAGTTGGTCCATGTCAGGCCCGGTGAGCTATATCGCTATTAATTACTCACTTAATCATAATTACACGGAAGCATAAAATATGGGATAAAATTTTTCGTTTGGGTCTGAACTGAAATAATATCTTAAAATACGAACATAATCATACAGATTTTTTAACTAAAAAATCTAAACAACGACAATATCATAACATACACAAATATGCGTCAAAAAAAAGTCATGCTCACCATGAATAAATATAATGCACACACATAGCCAATTAAGCACACAAATCACCGAACACATATAGCAGATCACACACGAAAGAAATATTCTCAAGCTGATAAAAAGATGCTATTATAATCTCACTCGTACCTCAACTCCTCACGGCTACTACCTCAACAGATCGCACGAGGACAAGGACACAGCACCAACAACTCTCGTGAGTCTACTGCCTTAACAGCTCATGACGAACTCAAGAGAAGCTTCTCATTCAACCACAGTGCTAAAACCTGCTCAACCAAACTATAACAGCTCATGGATAACTTCAACAGAACAGAGCTGGGAGTTACCAACTCACCCAACTCAAACCAATCCATCAAACACGAAAACCAGCTCTAAAAGAAACGTAAAATACTAACCAACGCTTACCCAAAAGCTCAAACAGAACAGAAGATCTAACGGCTGGTAATCGTGAAAATAATCGAACGCTTCAACCACATCGCACCCACTAGACAAATCGAACCAAGGCTCCAAAGTGGTACCAAACGAAAGGTCTTAAAGAAAGGAACCCAGTGTCACCATCCTTGATCCAAACGGTGGCATAAATCGATGGCAATCGAAAGAAATCGAGTACGATGAACAGTAAACGATTTGGAATCATCTCGTAACGAAAGCTCTATGGAAGAAGATAAGGAATATCGAGTCTAAAAATTGACTAAGTGTTATTCGACACTTATATATATATTCTCCCAGTCAACGCTACAGTAAAAGTCAAATCAGCTCAGACCTTAGCACTACACCAGATCTGACTCCTCTACGCTATACCAGCTCGTGACCTCCAAACGACGTCGCACAGGAGTCCAGCTCAGAACAAACAGATCACGCATACCCAACATTCAGCTCAGAACATACGCACAGATCAACTCTTGGATCCACTCAGATCACGCCACGTCGACAGGCCACGCTACTCAGCAGATCACGCCACATCGACAGGTCACGCTCCGCTTACTACCAACCAGCGTCTAAGCTGATGTCGCTAAACGACATCGCGTTGACTCCAGCTCGGGACAAGCAGATCACGCATACGTAGACCAGCTCTTGCCTAATTTGGAACACACAAACCGTACCGCTCTACTCAAAAATCACGGTCCGGGCCGGTCCACACAGTACCACCAACTCGCGCATCTCTAAACATTTTTCCATCCCGTCGAAAATCCAACAGCTCAGAGCTGCTCCATCCCATAATAGCTCGATAGGGATAGTAGAACAAATCTCGCATTGGATAGCTCATACATACTGGGAATTTCTCTCCCAAAGATGAAACCTTCACAGCTCTTGTCCATTCTAGTAACTCACACCTGATTCGTTCTATTTCAAATGCGAAGGCCATCAATAGCTCAGGGCAACCTCCTAAGCTGAATACCCGACAATTCACGAGACACCCAACTAATATACCTCTATGATTCATCAAAATTCCGATCGTATTAACTAATCAACCACCATTAAACGATTTCTAGCCTCACCTCAGATCTGTTCCCTCTAATCTGCTCATAATATACCATTAATTAAATCGGTTAATTACAGGTCCTCACATTCTTCCCCTCTTAAGAGATTTCGTCCTAGAAATCAAATGAAAGTACAGATCACAACCAAAGAAATCTAGAGAGTCACCGGGACTGAAATATAACAACCCAACATTCCTAAAATATCTAAGCAGCACAAAATAAAGTACCAAATCAACTCAACACAATTTATCAAGCCAGAAGATTTCTTGAATCAATTCTGCGTATGCTCAAATAGATGAGGCCACTCCTGTCTAATCTTTTCTTAAACTTCCCAGGTAGCTTCCTCTCGGCCATACTTGCTCCATTGGACCATCACCAACAGAATAGTCTTGTTCCTCAATTGTTTCTCTTTCCTATCTAGAATCTGCACTGGGTATTCAACATAACTCAGGGTTGAATTCATCGATCCTTAGCACATGTGATGGATCTGGCTCATATTTCCTCAACATTGACACATGAAACACATCATGCATCATTGCTAACTTAGCAGGCAATTGCAATCGATACTCCAAAGATCATATCCTCTCAATAACCTCGAATGGGCCAACGAATCTAGGAGCTAATTTACCCTTAAGCCTGAATCTCATCACGCTCTTGAATGGAGAAACTTTCAGAAACACTCGATCACCATCCCAAAATTCCAAAGGCCTACGCCTCTTGTTAGCGTAGCTAACTTGACAATCTTGTGCAGCTTTAATTCTGCTTCGAATCAGCTCAACCTGATCCTTCATATGCTGCACAAACTCAGGGATAGACAACTGTCTCTCACCAAATTCTTCCCAACAAATCGGTGATCTACATTTTCGACCATACAAAGCTTCGAATGGTGCCATCCCGATAGTCACTTGGTAGCTATTATTGTACAAAAATTCTACCAGGGATAAAGAATCCTACCAGCTACCACTGAAATCCATCACAATTGCTCGCAGCATATCCTCCAAAGTCTGAATATTATCTCGGATTAGCCATATTTCTGAGGGTGATAAGTTGTACTCATAGCCAATCTCGAACCCATCGTTGCTTGCAAGCTCTTCAAAAATCGGGAAGTATATCGTGGATCTCTATCAGACACTGTCGAAACCGGAACTCCATGCAATCTGACCACATGGTCAACGTACAGTCTTGTCATCTTCTTCATGGAACATCCCACATCATATGGAATGAAATGGGCTGAATTCGAAAGCCTGTAAATCACCACCCAAATCGCATCACATCCCCTGTTCGAACGAGGTAAATGAGTCACAAAATCCATGGCGACGTGCTCCCAATTCCATTGAGGCATTTCTAAACTCTGTAGCAATCCACCAGGTCTCATCCTCTCGGCCTTGACCTGTTGGCAGTTCAAACATCGTGCTACAAATCCATAAATATCATTTCTCATACCTTCCCACCAGTAGTGCGTCTTCAAGGTATGATACATTCTTCTCGACCGGATGCACACTATAACGACTGCAATGGACCTCATTCATTATGGTTTCTCTCAAATCTATCAGGTTCGGAACTACCAGTCTACCACGAAATCTCAGGCATCCATCAGAGGCAAAAGTAAAATCTCCCGACTGACCATTCCGGGATTTTATCTTCGACTCATGAATGTACGGGTCAGTCCTTTGGGCTGCTCTAATGTCCGCCACAATCTGTGGTTCAACCTGAAAAGAATAAACCATGAATTTGATCATCTGGATGAAAACTCCATCCAGAAGTCCCCAAATGCTCATGGACTTTGGATATACTCAAAGATTTTAGCATCGCAGACTGGATTTACTACTCAAGGCATCTGCTAATAAGTTCATTCGCCCAGGCTGATACTGAATCTCACAGTCAAAACCTTGAGAAACTCCATCCAACGATGCTGTCTCATTTTCAGATCTGACTTAGTGAAGATATACTTCAAACTCTTGTGGTCTGTATACACCACAAACTGTTCACCATACAGATAATGACGCCAAATCTTCATGGTGAAAACAATAGCAGCTAGCTCTAGATCGTGACGAGGTATCTTGTCTCATGGGGTTTCAACTGTCGAGACGCATAGGCTATCACACGCCCATTCTGCATCAATACGCAGCCCAAACCACTCAGAGAAGCATCGGAACAAACCACAAAACCTCCATATCCCAAGGGTAAAGTCAACATAGGAGCGGTAGTCAACTTCTCCTTGAGCAATTGGAAACTCGACTCACACTCGTCTGTCCATAGAAATCTTCTATCCTTCTAGGTCAACAGAGTCACCGGCCAGGCTATTGAAGAAAAACCCTCAATAAAACGTCTGTAATAGCCCGCCAAACCTAAGAAAGTACGAATCTCCGAAACATTCCTAGGTCGCTCCGAGTTAAGAACTGCTTCGACCTTACTAGGATCCATAGAAATACCTTGTGCTGATATAACATGACCCAAAAATATTACCTTATCTAACCAATATTTACACTTAATGAAGTTCGCATATAGCTGCGAATCTATCAGTTTCTGCAACACCAGTATCAAGTTCTCCTTATACTCTCTATAGCTCCTCGAGCACACCAGGATATCATCTATGAAAACGATCACAAAACGATTCCTTACTAGTATCCATAGAAATACCTTGTGCTAATATAACATGACCCAAAAATATTACCTTATCTAACCAATATTTACACTTAATGAAGTTCGCATATAGCTGCGAATCTATCAGTTTCTGCAACACCAGTATCAAGTTCTCCTTATACTCTCTATAGCTCCTCGAGCACACCAGGATATCATCTATGAAAACGATCACAAAACGATTGATATACTCGCTAAAGACGCAATTCATCAAATCCATGAAGACAGCAGGGGCATTCGTCAATCCAAATGGAATCACAAGAAACTCATAATGCCCGTATCTAGTCCGGAAAGCCATCTTCGCCACATCAGAGTCTCTAATCCGTAACTGATGATAACCATATCGCAGATCAATCTTGGAGTACACTGTCGATACCTGCTGCTGATCAAACAGATCATCAATTCTCAACAACGGATACTTGTTCTTAATCTTAGCTTTATTCAGCTGCCGAAAATCAATACACATCCTCATAGATCCATCTTTCTTATTCACAAAGAGAATCGGAGATCCCCAAGGCGAAATACTCGGCCTAATGAAACCTTTCTCTAGAAGATCACGCAACTGGTCCGTAAGTTCCTTCAACTCCGCTGGCGCCAACTGATATGGAGCTCTCGAAATCAGGGAAGTACCTGGCACCAACTCAATGCTGAAATAAATCTCTCGTCTCGGAGGGAATCGAGAAATCTCATCCGGAAAAACGTCTAGGAACTCTCGGAAAATCGGGATATCACTCAACTCTATCCGTGATTCTTGGGAAACATCCAGGGCATAAATCGTGAATCTAGAGTTCTCTAACGACAACAGACTAAACATCTTCATGGCTGACACTAGTGGAATCTTCGATCGTGAATCAGCATTGTAGAAATCCCATTTCCCCCATTCGAGGTCTAAACCTCACTACACCATGGAAACAATCAACAGTCGCTCTATAACTGGACAACACGTCCATACCCAAGATACAATCAATGTCTCTAATCTCCATAGAAATCAAATTCTTCACCAACACATTCTGATCAAATTGAATCTCACAATCCACAATCACCTCTCGGGACAACAACCACACACCAGCAGGAGTAGAAACAGATATGACATCACATAGTGGGGTAGAGCTCAACCCACACTCATGCACAAAAAAAATAGATATGAAGGAGTGTGATAACAAAACTAGTGCAGGAAATTCAAAGATAAAGCAATTAACTGCGATAACTCCTCCAGGCATATCATCATTGTAATGCCAGAAATAATTAAGAAGAGAATTAGTAATTCCGACATTTAAGATTTTCAAATAATAGATTTTGATGAAGCTTTATTATGAGCTCGGATTTCTTCTGGAAGTGTTGGGTGATTAAGAAACTGTGTATCGTTGAATTGTGGTAAGTGTGGGAACCAGACGAAACGACCAGACGAAGCGATTTGATAAAATCATTCAGCAGCAGGTTAATGTAGTAAAGTCAATGCGGGTCAATACTACTGTAGCTCGTGACTGGTCGAATTTTGAAAGTCATTCGAAGCGCTAGTGTTGGTTGCAGCTGGACGCAGACGTGCAAATACAAGGATCTAAGAGGAAGCGCCACGTGTTGGTTACTGTTATGCACGTGGGAACCAGCAGCATGAATTATTTGTGTATCTGCTGGTTTATGAATGTGTCGACTGGTTTTGATGACGTAGGTGCGACGTCGTCGTTTTGAGGTTAAACGTGAACCAGTCGAGAAATTTGGTGTCCAGCCGAGAGATCAATGCGACATCGTTTTGACGTATGAACTGGAACCTCGATACGATCTCGTTTTGCATAAATTAGTGACCAGTCGAGGGATCTGAAATCAGTTGATGGTTTGTTGTATCTGCTGGTTACTCAGTCGAAGGAACAATACGATGCCGTTTTGAATAACGTAGCGAAATCAGTCGTTGGATTATTAGAGCGAACAGCTGCTGGTTTCTTCATTGACCAGACGTGGGTACGTTACGACGTCGTTGGAATTAAGTGTAACGACATCGTTTTGATTTCCGAAGTATTGCGACTGGATTCTTGTTGCGACTGGATTCTTGTTGCGACTGGTTGCTACTGCGGCTGGTTGTTGCTTCTGCTGTATAATAAGAGAATGATGATTGTTTCTAACAGCGACTGAGGAAGATAAACAGCAGTTGAGGAATCTGTTTAACGTTATCCACTTTCGAAGCGGTGGGAGTATATCTTGTTTGAATACTCAGCATGACACGTGGAATTCGAATTGAACACGTTGGAAATGCTACAGAAAAACAGAGACCGTTGTCTATAAATAAGATTGAATTCGAAATATTGAGAACATCTTGATTACAGATATCAATTTGTGATTCTGCGAGTATCTCAGGAAGTGCTGAGCAGAACTTAAGAACACTGAGTGAAGTACTTTGAAAACAGAGGAACGAAGGTATAATTTGACAGTAGAGTCAGGGATTAGATTACTCAAGAATGAGTTTTCTTGAGTTATCCCGCTAAAATCACATACATGTTTGATTACTGTTCTTGATTTAGAACTTGAATTATGTATGTGTCGATCCATCACAGGTAGTGGATCTTTTATATTTGCATGACATTGCATAACGAAGAGAATTGAATTGATTCTAATGCCCAGGACTGAGTTGGCCTGATTTTCGAAGCCAGAGATGGTTTCGATAGATGAATATTCATGTCAATATCGGATACGAATCTTGATGGCATCAAACTGAAATGGAATCAATTCTGAGATCGAAGAAGAGAACTAGAATCATTTCATTACATTGCATCTGTTTTACAGTTGATAAACTTTTATTCATTTTATTGCTATTATTCATGCTTGCTGATTATACTGAGATGATTCTCACCGGAGTTTATCCGGCTGTTGTTTTGTTTTGTGTGTGTGCATGACAACAGGTAGACGAGAGCTGAACTGAGGTGGGGCATGAGTAGTGGGAGCTAGCTAACTAAACGAAACACAACAATGAAGAAGAACTGTTAGAGATCAGCAGTTAGCATAGCATTGATAGAGTTAGCATTAATATGGAACCTGGTTTTACTGCTGCTGGTCAGCTTTTGTATTAGCAGACTTCACATGTAATAGCTATTTGTACTGGTTTGTTCTGTTATAAATAAATAGCTTTTGAATCACAAACGTAGTCTTGTATTGTTACCAGGACCAGCTGATGGGACCAACTATAAAAAAAATGGGTTTCCATAATTAGAAGACGTCACATGTAATAGCTATTTGTACTGGTTTGTTCTGTTATAAATAAATAGCTTTTGAATCACAAACGTAGTCTTGTATTGTTACCAGGACCAGCTGATGGGACCAACTATAAAAAAAAATGGGTTTCCAGATTTCATCACTTAAATTTGAAGGTTAAATTAGATGCTAACTAAACACCCATAAGATGAGATTAGAAGATTAATTGTGAGCAGAGAGCCTCACAACAGGTGGTATCAGAGCGCTACTAAATTAGTAAGATCATTGAATTAGATGAGTGGGGTAGATTAAGTTCTTCCTGACTGATTAGATTACAGAAACAAATGAATTTCATGCTTGTGTGGTATATGTCCTACTGCGAATTTATATCACCTGATTATTGTGAATAAATGGTAAGAATATACCGAAGATTTATGCGAATTACATGCTTTGGAAGTGATTAATAGCATGTATTGAGTGAAGTATGAATCAGAACTCGATCTCTTGAGCAGCAGTACATTCATGTATGCTAATCAGAGGAGGGACTGAGACTGGCTTGTTCTTGATTGATGAGAAATGATAAACACATCTGTTTGATTCCTAGATATGCCTCCTCGAATAACAACGAACCGGAAGACAGAGCAGGGTAGTACGTCTACTAAGGCGTTGAATGTAGCTGCTACTCCGATGGAAACTTTGTTAAAATGATTCTAGTCATTTAAACCACCGACTTTGACAGGAACAGAAAGTGCTATTAACTGTGAGAATTGGCTGGAAGATATTGAACAGTTATTTGAGGCACTTGATTACACCGATGATTGTCGGGTGAAACTGATTATACACCAGTTGCATGGTATTGGGAAAAGTTGGTGGGTGGCAACAAAGAAAGCGCTTGAAAATCAGGGTACTATGATTACTTGGGCAGTATTTCAAACAGCTTTCTATCAAAGATTTTTCCCCGTTTCGTATCGGAAGGATAAAGGGGCAGAATTTGCAAACCTGAGACAGGGGCCATTGAATATTGAAGACTATGTTGCTAAATTTACCAGCTTGCTTAAATTTGCGCCACATGTTGCTATCAGTGATGAAGCACAAGCTGATCAGTTTATCAATGGCTTGAATCCTGACGTGTTTACTTTGGTGAACACTGGTCGACCAAATACCTTTGCCGATGCGTTGAATCGAGCAAAAGGAGCAGAAGCTAGATTGCTAAGGCAGCGAAGAGCACAATTAGTTCCAGCAGCAGCCAAAGCAGCACAAGAGAACCCACAGATTCCACTACCCCCTCGATTTGATGCTGGAAGCAGCAGTAGTGGAAAGAAAAATTTCTATAAAGGAAAAGGAAAACAATTTAAACGTTCAGATACCAGTAGCTCCTCCAGTTCAAGTGAACTCAAACAACTGGGAGCTGGACAGAAATTTGGAAATTACTGTACCAAGTGTGGAGGCAGACATGTTACAGAACAATGTAGAGGAGTGTCTGGCCTTTGCAGTATTTGCAATCAACCGGGACATTTCGCGAGAATATGTCCTCAACGTAATTCTGGGAATTTCCAGAAATCGGAAGCAGCAAGAACAATGCCAATACCAGAAAGGCAAGCCTCCTCTGTACATTCGTATCAACCCCAAAATCTACAACAAAGTAGACAAGGAGGAAGCCAGACAGTGAGCCAACCTCCTAAACAACAAGCAAGAGTGTTTGCATTAACCGAGGAGCAAGCACAGGCAGCCCCAGACGATGTTATTGCAGGTAACTGCTACTTGTGCAAATTTCCAGCTTATGTATTAATTGATACTGGTGCATCACACACCTTTATCTCTGAGAATTGTTGTATCACATAAGTTGTCTGTTGAACCCTTAGCCGAAATAGTATCGGTCTCTTCACCTCTGGGAAGGGAATTTTATCGATCACCGCTATTAGACATTGTGTGTTACAGTTTGAGGGTCACGCAATTGACTTTGATTGTGTTGTGCTCGGGTTATCTGATTTTGATTGTATCGTGGGCATAGATATGTTAACCAAGTTTATAGCAACAGTAGATTGTTTTCAGAAGGTGGTTCGATTCAAACCAGAGAAAGCGGATGAATGGAAATTCTATGGTAAGGGATCACGAGCCAGAATTCCTTTGGTCTCTGCTATTACCATGACTAATCTATTGCAGAAAGGAGCGGAGGGATTCCTGATTTATGAAATAGATACGAAGAAAAATAGCCCGAATCTGGTTGATATACCAGTGGTCTGTGATTTTGCTGATGTTTTTCCTGATGAGATCCCGGGATTACCTCCATATTGAGAGGTAGACTTCAGCATTGAATTGATGCCAGGTACACAACCAATATCAAAAGCACCATACCGAATGGCACCAATTGAATTGAAGGAATTGAAGGAACAGCTGGAGGATCTTCTTACCAAGGGATACATTAGACCAAGTGTTTCTCCTTGGGGTGCTCCAGTATTATTTGTGCGAAAGAAAGATGGATCAATGAGATTATGTATTGACTACCGGAAACTGAACAAGGCAACGGTAAAGAATAAATATCCTTTGCCACGAATAGATGATTTATTTGATCAGTTGCAGGGATTGACAGTGTATTCAAAGATCGATTTGAGATCCGGATATCATCAATTGCGAGTAAGAGATGAAGACTGCTTTTCGAACAAGATATGGTCACTATGAGTTCGTGGTTATGCCTTTTGGACTGACTAACGCACCAGCAGTGTTCATGAGTCTAATGAACCGAGTCTTCCAAAGATATCTTGATGATTTCGTGATTGTATTTATTGATGACATTCTAACTTATTCAAAGAATATGTGTGACCATGCAAGTCATCTTCGAACAGTTTTGCAAACTCTGAGAGACGAGAAATTGTATGCTAAACATTCGAAATATGAGTTCGTGGTTATGCCTTTTGGACTGACTAACGCACCAGCAGTGTTCATGAGTCTAATGAACCGAGTCTTCCAAAGATATCTTGATGATTTCGTGATTGTATTTATTGATGACATTCTAATTTTTTCAAAGAATATGTGTGACCATGCAAGTCATCTTCGAACAGTTTTGCAGACTTTGAGAGATGAGAAATTGTATGCTAAACATTCGAAATGTGAATTTTGGTTACAAAAAGTAGTCTTTCTTGGGAATATTATCGCTGGAGATGGCATTTCAGTTGATCCCAGTAAGACAGAGACAGTGAACAATTGGCCTAGACCAAAATCTGTGCCAGAAATTCGAAGTTTTATGGGTCTTGCAGGGTATTATCGTCGATTTATTCAGGATTTCTCGAGTATTG
>KV017205.1:22244-34396 GCA_001598015.1 Dorcoceras hygrometricum
GTACCTGAGTTGGGACCAGATTTAATTAGAGAGATGACTGAGAAAGTAAAATTGATTCAGCAGAGAATGCGAACAGCACAGCATAGACAAACGAAATATGCCAATACCAGACGTAGACCTTTGCATTTTGAAACAGGGGACAAAGTATTCTTGAAAATTTCTCTTTTCAAGGGTACAATCAGATTTGGAAAGCGTGGAAAATTGTCTCCTAGATTCATTGGCCCTTATGAAATTCTGGAGAAGATAGGTGATCTTGCTTATCGACTGGCATTACCTCCTTCTCTTTCGGGTATACATGATGTTTTTCATGTATTTATGCTGAGAAAGTATATGCCTGATGCTTCTCATATTATTCCTGCTGAAGAAGCTGAGTTGGATGAAACTCTGAGTTATTTTGAACAACCAATTCAGATTCTTGATCGGAAAGAAAAACAACTTCGAACGAAGGTGATTCCATTGGTGAAGATTCAATGGAATCGACATGGCGTTGAAGAAGCAACATGGGAGGTGGAAGATGATATGAAACAACGATTCCCTTATCTCTTCCAATAAGGTTAGCTCTTGTTCAGAATCAATTTTTTCCTTATGTCCCATGTACATATAGCGACTGCTGATGAGTTCGAGGACGAACTCGAATCTTAGAGGGGGAGAAATTTAATGCCCGAAATAATTAAGAAGTGAATTAGTAATTCCGACATTTAATATTTTCAAATAATAGATTTTGATGAAGCTTGATTATGAGCTCGGATTTCTTCTGGAAGTGTTGGGTGATTAAGGAACTGTGTATCATTGAATTGTGGTAAGTGTGGGAACCAGACGAAACGACCAGACGAAGCGATTTGATAAAATCGTTCAGCAGCAGGTTACTGTAGCAAATTCAATTGTGGTCAACACTACTGTAGCTCGCGACTGGTCGAATTTTGAAAGTCAGTCGAAGCGCTAGTGTTGGTTGCAGCTGGAAGCAGACGCGCAAATACAAGGATCTAAGAGGAAGCGCCACGTGTTGGTTACTGTTACGCACGTGGGAACCAGCAGCATGAATTCTTTCGGTATCTGCTGGTTTATGAATGTGTCGACTGGATTTGATGACGTAGGTGCGACGTCGTCATTTTGAGGTTAAATGTGAACCAGTCGAGAAATTTGGAGTCCAGCCGAGAGAGCAATGCGACATCGTTTTGACGTATGAACACGAACCTCGATACGATCTCGTTTTGCATAAATTAGTGACCGGTCGAGGGATCTGAAATTAGTTGATGGTTTGTTGTATCTGCTGGTTACTCAGTCGAAGGAACAATACGATGCCGTTTTGAATAACGTAGCGAAATCAGTCGTTGGATTATTAGAGCGACCAACTTCTGATTTCTTCATTGACCAGACGTGGGTACGTTACGACGTCGTTGGAATTAAGTGTAACGACATCGTTTTGATTTCTGAAGTATTGCGACTGGATTCTTGTTGCGACTGGTTGCTACTGCGGCTGGTTGTTGCTTCTGCTGTATAATAAGAGAATGATGATTTGTTTCGAACAGCGACTGAGGAAGATAAACAGCAGTTGAAGAATCTGTTTATCGTTATCTACCTTCGAAGCGGTGGGAGTATATCCTGTTTGAATACTCAGCATGACACGTGGAATTCGAATTGAACACGTTGGAAATGCTGCAGAAAAACAGAGACCGTTGTCTATAAATAAGATTGAATTCGAAATATTGAGAACATCTTGACTACAGATATGATCCATCACAGGTAGTGGATCTTTTATATTTGCATGCACGAAGAGAATTGGATTGATTCTAATGCCCAGGACTGAGTTGGCCTGATTTTCGAAGCCGGAGATGGTTTCGATAGATTAATATGTTGGGGAACCGTGGTGGATCCGGATCACGCCTCCCGGCAAGGCAGCGGAAGAACAAAAGGGGTCGGAGACGATCAATCAATTCAAAACAAATCATTCTATGACCATTCATAGGGTGTTTCTCGGGGTTACCTTTCTGGCAACTCGTGCCTGGCTCCGACCAGTTTAACGAGGAAACCGGCACTTCATGGTAGGCGGTGGTAGATAACGTCAATCAAGTCCACGACCGGAAGGGAGAATCCTTCGTCAGCCTGCACTAGAAGGCCTGAAAAGATCGGCGCGGACGGATTCTCCTCGTCAAGTTGGCCGGAACAAATTCCGGCGAGAGAGGCGGCGGCGGCTTTTGAGAAATAGGAGAGGGGGCGGCCACTTAGAGCTAGGGTAGGGTTTAATGAATTATGTTATGTGTTATTATGAATCTTAAGTCTACATTAAGTAGACTTAATGATGGACTTGGACCGGCTCACCGGGCCCGGGTCCAACGGATGAACATTCAGTTCATCCCCATCACCGTGACTTCATCATAACTCCGATCACCGATCGGATCGGACCGATCGACTCAGTTTCCAAAACTGAATACTATGATCTAAAAAACCATTTTTCAGATCCCAGTGCAAAATGACCGTTTTTCCCCTCAACAGCGGGAAATCACGATTTGACCCTTGTTGACTTTTAGGAAGTCGCACTCCCCAAAATCCTCCTCCCTTGCTCAACACATTGAGCTCAGTATCCATACGGGAATCTCGAATCCAGTACTTGTGTGACCCTCAATGGTTCAGGGATACAGCTAGCCGTGGGCCCACAACCATTGGGGCTCCGGAATCACAATGGGCCCACAACCATTGCGGCTCCGGAATCACAATTCCGGACTTGCCCGCGTCTAGCAACATCGCCCCATGATCCCCTAGGTATCACTGATAGTGCCTGCAAGAACCAGTTGGTCGTGGTTAGCGTACAGTACGGTCCTTTAAATCCATATATCCCGATCAGATGAACGACCATTGGTAAATCGAGAGTCGCTATAGATCCGATAGCTATGCATACATGTTGGAGATCGAATAGTGACATCACGAGTGTAACTAGGTAATCCCATTTACCTAAAACACTTCTAGTACTCTGGCCAGAGATTTATACACTATTATCCCCTCAGATAGCATAGGATATCCACTCATGTCTGCGAGCGGTGAATCCTCGACAACGATGCATCGACTCCTACATGCATCGGGGTCTCACCCAATCCCGCCGCCTAATGACCCCAAGTGAGTCGGCAAACGGGTCAAAGTGAGACGCCTATCATTTAGAGTCTCAATGACGTTTCGAGTCATGAGGAGTAATCAGTACAACCAAGACATCGGACTTATCCACTCGACAAATGGTAACCACTTGGAAAGTCTGAACGAGGGTAGTTCGATAGATCAACAGGTCACTATCTATCTGCATGCTCAGAACATCACAATGTTCCCTACCAATGAAACATGGTACTTCGCATCGCAGATACTAGTCTCGAGCTCGGGCGGTCTTATCCTCATTTTGACGGCCCAATCGACTAGGAACTAGTTCAGAATATACAGTGACTATTAGATGTGTCTCATGATAGCCGTCATACCCACTATCACATCTAACATACACTATAGTGCATTCTAACTTCGCATCGCAGATACTAGTCTCGAGCTCGGGCGGTCTTATCCTCATTTTGACGGCCCAATCGACTAGGAACTAGTTCAGAATATACAGTGACTATTAGATGTGTCTCATGATAGCCGTCATACCCACTATCACATCTAACATACACTATAGTGCATTCTAGGTCTTTACTCAACGCAATTTTTAATCATTATACAACACTATGAAAGTAAAGAATGCCATATAAATGAATGCGAATATCATATATAAAGATTGTTTCATACAAGAGTCTATAAACCCACACGCCACAAGTTGGCTAGTTGGGCATCTACTCTAACAGAATATTCATGTCAAGATCGGATACGAATCTTGATGGCATCGAACTGAAATGGAATCAATTCTGAGATCGAAGAAGAGAACTAGAATCATTTCATTACATTGCATCTGTTTTACAGTTGATAAACTGTTATTCATTTTATTGCTATTATTCATTCCTGCTGATTATACTGAGATGATTCTCACCAGAGTTTATCCGGCTGTTGTTTTGTTTTGTGTGTGTGCATGACAATAGGTAGACGAGAGCTGAACTGAGGTGGGGCATGAGTAGTGGGAGCTAGCTAACTAAACGAAACGCAACAATGAAGAAGAACTGTTAGAGATCAGTAGTTAGCATAGCATTGATATAGTTAGCATTAAGATGGAACCTGGTTTTACTGCTGCTGGTCAGCTTTTGTATTAGCAGACGTCACATGTAATAGCTATTTGTACTGGTTTGTTCTGTTATAAATAAATAGCTTTTTAAACACAAACGTAGTCTTGTATTGTTACCAGGACCAGCTGATGGGACCAACTATAAAAAAAAAATGGGTTTCCAGATTTAATCACTTAAATTTGAAGGTTAAATTAGATGCTAACTAAACACCCATAAGATGAGATTAGAAGATTAATATGCTCACAATCATCTTGCTCTCTCGTAAAGGCATTCACCTGAGCTTGTTGAGGTCTCAAAAACTGAGGCCTAGAAGATCCTCCGAACCTAGACGGTTCAAGTGGTTGGAATCCTGATCTTTAGGACTGGACAAAAGGTTGCGATCTCTGCGTAAAACCACCAGCTGAACCTTGCTGTGACTAATTCGAGGGTTGTCACCCCATCACAGGACAAACTCTAGCAAAATGTCCAGGCTGCCCGCACCTATAGTAAAGACCCTAAACCCCACGAAACTGAGAAGTCATGTGCCTTCCTCCACATTGACCACACGACACTCCTCCAGAGCCACTACCACCAGAACTAACAGAACCAGAAGAACTCGAATTCGACCGACTCTTAAACTGCTTTCCTCGAGGCTTGAACCTCTGGTTATTTGGCTGCTGCAACATTTGAGGAGGTAGAAAAGAATGCGTCCCTTATGGCACGGTTTGAAAACTGCATCCAGCTGCCGGCTGAACCTGATTCTGCACTTCCAGAAGACTCTCCTCAATGTCCACCACCCTATCCACTGCCTCAACATATGTCGCAGGAGAACCAGCTAGCACCATTCAGAACAAGTCGGGCCTCAACCCTCTCAGAAACTTGTTTCTCTTCGTCCTCTCCTAGTTAGCAACGTGAGGAACATACTACACAAACGACGAAATTGTCTAGCGTACTCGGCCACCCTCATGTTCCCTTGCTTCAAATTATCAAACTCTCTCTAACGGTTATTGTAGTACGACTCAGGGGTAAACTCCGGACGAAAAGCTGCACAGAAGCTCTCCCAAGAGATCAAAACTCCACTCTCTCTCATGACTCGGGAAGTACCCTTCCACCAATGTTGAGCATGATCCCTCAACTGCAAAACAGCCAAATTCAGTCTCCTCTCCTGAGAATACTCCGCCGTGTCAAACAATTCTTCCATATGCTCCAACCAGCCTTCAGCCATCAGGCCACCCTCAGCGCCAGTGAACGTAGGGGGATTCGTCCGCTGAAATCTAGCCAACACTAACTCCATCTCACCAACCTGTCTAGTCAGATTCTCGACCTCAACCTCTGCCTGTCTATCTCGACGGCAAAAAGGCACACTCTGCTGCTCAACATCCTCATCACTTCTCGGGGCTCTAGACTCTCCAACTACCTGCCTAACGGTTCAAATTCTACCTCTCCTCACGGCATCTACCAAAACTCAGAGGTAAGAACCAAAATCAAATAATTCACAGAGGCAAATAACACAATCACAGAGTCAATCACAAACAAAAACTCAAACTCTGTGCCTAGACTCAAGTGTCATGGAAAATAATGGAGCTTATTCCAGTTTAATCTCTGATACCAAGATGTCAGGCCCAGTGCGCTAAATCAGCGATTAATTACTCAATAATTATAATTCCACGGAAGCATAAAATATGGGCTAAAATTTTTCGTTTGGGCCTGAACTGAAATCATCTCTTAAAATACGAACATAATCAAAATACGGATTTTAACTCAAAAATCCAAACAACGACAGTATCATAACATACAAAAATATGCGTCAAAAACAGATCCCCAATTACAATATTCACACAGGGCGGCATCCCCTGGTTCAATAGTACAATACATAATATATAAGTGGGACTCAAAATGGGGATCTACCAGCTGATGCTCCACTCAGTCAAGCTAGATTACCTGAAGACACAACAAAAACCAACACATACCAAAGCAGCCAAAGAAGGGAAAATAAAACGAGATCAAACCTCAGTACGAAGAGCATCTATAAAGCAGAAATAATATCAGACATGCAATATTTCAAACGTGCGATGCATGAGGGCTACCAAAAATCATCGGTAAGCAAGGCAAAATGACTCAGCTGTGCAGTAAAATCTCAATCATCAAGCAGAATCCAAATCACAGCGACTCAGCTAGCTATCGCGACTCAGCTAGTTATCACGACTCAGCGATGACATTGGATTCTCAGCACGACGACTCAACTGGAAAATCACGACTCAGTGATTATCAGGTCTCAAAGAAATAGGTTCAATATGCTATGCATGTACGCCAAGCAAAGTCATGCTCACCATGAATAAATATAATGCACACACATAGACAATTAAGCACACAAATCACCGAACACATAACTCATAGCAGCTCACACATGAATAGAAATATTCTCAAGCTTATATTAAAGCTGCTATTATAAGCTCACTCGTACCTCAACTACTCACGGCTACTAACTCAACAGATCGCACGAGGACAAGGACACAACACCAACAACTCTCGCGATTCTACTGCCTTAACAGCTCACGACTAACTCAACAGAAGCTTCTGATTCAACCACAGTGCTAAAACCCGCTCAACCAAACTATAACAGCTCAGGGATAACTTCAATAGAACAGAGTTGGGAGTTACCAACTCACCCAGCTCAAACCGATCCCTCAAACACGGACAATAACTCTAAACAAAACGTAAAATACTAACCAACGCTTACCCAAAAGCTCAAACGGAACAGAAGAGCTAAAGGCTGGTAATCGCGAAAATAATAGAACGCTTCAACCACATCGCACCCACTCGACAAATTGAACCAAGGCTCCAAAGTGGTACCAACCGAAAGGTTTTGAAGAAAGGAACCCAATGCCACCAGCCTTGCTCCAAACGGTGGCATAAATCGATGGCAATCGAAATAATCGAGTACGATGAAGAGTAAACGGTTTGGAATCAGCTCGTAACGAAAGCTCTCTGGAAGAAGATAAGAAATATCGGGTCTAAAAATTTGACTAAGTGTTATTCGACACTTATATATATATACTCTCCCAATCAACGCTACAGTAAAAGTCAAATCAGCTCAGACCTTAGCACTACATCAGATCTGACTCCTCTACGCTATACCAGCTCGTGACCACCAAACGACGTCGCACAGGAGTCCAGCTCCGAACAAACAGATCATGCGTACCCAGCGTTTAGCTCAAAACATATGCACAGATCAACTCTTGGATCCACTCAGATCACGCCACGTCGACAGGCCACGCCACTCAGCAAATCACGCCACGTCGACAAGTCACGCTCCGCTTACTACCAACCAGCGTCTAAGCTGATGTCGCTAAACGACCTCCATCCCATAACAGGTCGCGCTAGGGATAGTAGAACAAATCTCGCATTGGATAGCTCATACATACTGGGCATTTCTCTCCCAAAGCTGAAAACTTCACAGCTCTTGTCCAATCTAGTAACTCACACCTGATTCGTTCTATTTCAAATGTGAAGGCCATCAATAGCTCAGGGCAACCTCCAAAGCTGAATACCCGAAAATTCACCACCCAACTAATATATCTCTCTGATTCATCAAAATTCCGACCGGATTAACTAATCAATCACCATTAAACGATTTCTAGCCTCACCTCAGAGTTTTTCCCTCTAATCTGCTCATAATATACCATTAATTAAATCGGTTAATTACAGGTCCTCACAGTCCAGTCCCGGTGTACTGTGACAACATGGGTGCCATTGCGCAAGAAAATGAACCTAGGTCTCACCAAAGATCCAAACATATACTAAGGAAATACCACATAATCCGGGATATTGTGGCTATAGGTGACATAGCAGTTGAGAGAGTCGCCTCTACAGACAACATTGCTGATCCACTTACGAAGCCCTTGCCAGGACCACTGTTTGAAAAACATCGTGAAGCAATGTTACTACGTCTGATGAGTAGTTAGCTTTAGGGAAAGTGGGAGATTGTTACAGTAGGTGCCCAACTAGACAACTTGTGGCGTCTGGGTTTTGTTGACTCTATGTAAAACGATCTTTATTTATAAAATTCGCATTCTTTAATGGCATTCTTTATCTTCATTATTGTGATTACAATTGTTGGATAAAGACCTTGAATGCACCATAGTGTATGTTAGTTGTGATAGCGGATTTGATGGCTATCATGAAACACATTGTTAGGATTGAAAAGAGAACTTGGGAGTTCAGAGGGGGGGGGGGGTGAATGAACTATCTTTGCAGATTTTATTTAAAAATTTGTTTCCAAAATTTTACAGCTCAAAGCCAACTTCCAGCCGAGTTACCAGCTGGGAAGCTTTCTCAGTGATGTTGTTGTCTCGTGTAATAAAATAGTTTTATGCGGCTTAAACATGATTCAAACAGCTGAACAGTTTAATCAAATGCGTAAAAGTAAAAGTAGTAGGGACAAGAGATTAGTTTATGGAAGTTCGGAGCAATTTCTCCTACGTCTCCCCTTCTTCCACAATGGGAAGGATTTCACTAGAAGGCTTTGATTTATACAACTCTTGTACAAACCCACTCCCTTGACCCGCAGCCAAGAGAACTCCTAGCAACCGAAGACACACAGTCCCAATGCCTGGTTCGTATTACAACGATTCCAGAACTCAGCTGGTTGTGCTATCCTAGCACTCAGACACTCTGTACGCCAAGCAAAGTCATGCTCACCATGAATAAATATAATGCACACACATAGACAATTAAGCACACAAATCACCGAACACATAACTCATAGCAGCTCACACATGAATAGAAATATTCTCAAGCTTATATTAAAGCTGCTATTATAAGCTCACTCGTACCTCAACTACTCACGGCTACTAACTCAACAGATCGCACGAGGACAAGGACACAACACCAACAACTCTCGTGATTCTACTGCCTTAACAGCTCACGACTAACTCAACAGAAGCTTCTGATTCAACCACAGTGCTAAAACCCGCTCAACCAAACTATAACAGCTCAGGGATAACTTCAATAGAACAGAGTTGGGAGTTACCAACTCACACAGCTCAAACCGATCCCTCAAACACGAACAATAACTCTAAACAAAACGTAAAATACTAACCAACGCTTACCCAAAAGCTCAAACGGAACAGAAGAGCTAACGGCTGGTAATCGCGAAAAATAATAGAACGCTTCAACCACATCGCACCCACTCGACAAAATGAACCAAGTCTCCAAAGTGGTACCAACCGAAAGGTTTTGAAGAAAGGAACCCAGTGCCACCAGCCTTGCTCCAAACGGTGGCATAAATCGATGGAAATCGAAATAATCAAGTACGATGAAGAGTAAACGGTTTGGAATCAGCTCGTAACGAAAGCTCTCTAGAAGAAGATAAGAAATATCGGGTCTAAAAATTTGACTAAGTGTTATTAGACACTTATATATATATACTCTCCCAGTCAACGCTACAGTAAAAGTCAAATCAGCTCAGACCTTAGCACTACACCAGATTTGACTCCTCTACGCTATACCAGCTCGTGACCACCAAACGACGTCGCACAGGAGTCCAGCTCAGAACAAACAGATCATGCGTACCCAGCGTTTAGCTCAAAACATATGCACAGATCAACTCTTGGATCCACTCAGATCACGCCACGTCGACAGGCCACGCCACTCAGCAAATCACGCCACGTCGACAAGTCACGCTCCGCTTACTACCAACCAGCGTCTAAGCTGATGTCGCTAAACGACGTCGCGTCGACTCCAGCTCGGGACAAGAAGATCATGCATACATAGACCAGCTCTTGCCTAATCTGGAAAACAGAAACCGTACCGGTCTACTCCAAAATCACGGACCGGGCCGGTCCACACAGTACCACCAACTCACGCATCTCTAAACCGTTTTCCATCCCGTCGAAAATCCAACAGCTCAGAGCTGCTCCATCCCATAACAGGTCGCGCTAGGGATAGTAGAACAAATCTCGCATTGGATAGCTCATACATACTGGGCATTTCTCTCCCAAAGCTGAAACCTTCACAGCTCTTGTCCAATCTAGTAACTCACACCTGATTCGTTCTATTTCAAATGTGATGGCCATCAATAGCTCAGGGCAACCTCCAAAGCTGAATACCCGAAAATTCACCACCCAACTAATATATCTCTCTGATTCATCAAAATTCCGACCGGATTAACTAATCAATCACCATTAAACGATTTCTAGCCTCACCTCAGAGTTTTTCCCTCTAATCTGCTCATAATATACCATTAATTAAATCGGTTAATTACAGGTCCTCACAGTCCAGTCCCGGTGTACTGTGACAACATGGGTGCCATTGCGCAAGAAAATGAACCTAGGTCTCACCAAAGATCCAAACATATACTAAGGAAATACCACATAATCCGGGATATTGTGGCTATAGGTGACATAGCAGTTGAGAGAGTCGCCTCTACAGACAACATTGCTGATCCACTTACGAAGCCCTTTCCAGGACCACTGTTTGAAAAACATCGTGAAGCAATGTGACTACGTCTGATGAGTAGTTAGCTTTAGGGAAAGTGGGAGATTGTTACAGTAGGTGCCCAACTAGACAACTTGTGGCGTGTGGGTTTTGTTGACTCTATGTAAAACGGTATTTATTTATAAAATTCGCATTCTTTAATGGAATTCTTTATCTTCATTATTATGATTACAATTGTTGGATAAAGACCTTGAATGCACTATAGTGTATGTTAGTTGTGATAGCGGATTTGATGGCTATCATGAAACACATTACCAGCTGGGAAGCGTTTCTCAGTGATGTGTTGTCTCGTGTAATAAAATAGTTTTATAGCGGCTTAAACATGATTCAACAGCTGAACAGTTTAATCAAATGCGTAAAAGTAAAAGTAGTAGGGACAAGAGATTAGTTTATGGAAGTTTGGAGCAAATTCTCCTACGTCTCCCCTTCTTCCACAATGGGAAGGATTTCACTAGAAGGCTTTGATTTATACAACTCTGTACAAACCCACTCCCTTGACCCGCAGCCAAGAGAACTCCTAGCAACCGAAGACACACAGTCCCAATGCCTGGTTCGTATTACAACGATTCCAGAACTCAGCTGGTTGTGCTATCCTAGCACTCAGACACTCTCTATAGTTTTTCAATTCAAACACAAGTCTACAGAGTGTGTGAACAAGAGTTAGTGACACCAAATATATGAACTATATGTGCGTGTGTCACTCAAGTGAGCTGGTTCAGGATGAACTGTTCTTTTATGAAGAACTTGATTAGCTTCTGTAAGTTTGAATGATTTCGCAGTGTTCCCATTTTTCTCCACAACATCTCTTCTCCTCTATATATACTCTTTGGATGCAATGGTAATAAATGTTTCTAGTAGACACATTGTATACATCCAAGTTGAAATTCCTGCGGCGCCTTAATTGCTTGTACGATGAGAGTACATCTTCATTAAATGCATTGCCCTTTTTGGCAAGTCTGCGTCGTCTTCAGTATGTGTTATATCCCTGCATATCTAGGTTTAGCTTGAAGTAGTCCCAATTGTTAGAGTAGATGCCCAACTAGCCAACTTGTGGCGTGTGGGTTTATAGACTCTTGTATGAAACAATCTTTATATATGATATTCGCATTCTTTTATATGGCATTCTTTACTTTCATTATGTGTGTAATGATTTGCAATCACGTTGAGTAAAGACCTAGAATGCACTAAAGCGTATGTTAGATGTGATAGTGGGTATGACGGCTATCATGAAACACATCTAATAGTCGCTGTGTATTCTGAACATGTTCCTAGTCGATTGGGCCGTCAAAATGAGGATAAGGCCGCCCGAGTTTGAGACTAGTATCTGCGATGCGAAGTACCATGTTTCATTGGTAGGGAACATTGTGATGTTCTGAGCATGCAGATAGATAGTGACCTGGTGATCTATCGAACTACCCTCATTCGGACTTTCCAAGTGGTTACCATTTGTCGAGTGCATAAGTCCGAGGTCTTGGTTGTACTGATTAG
>KV017205.1:34901-50004 GCA_001598015.1 Dorcoceras hygrometricum
TGGGCAAGTCCGGAATTGTGATTCCGGAGCCACAATGGTTGTGGGCCCAAGGCTAGCTGTATCCCTGAACCATTGAGGGTCACACAAGTACTGGATTCGAGATTCCCGCACGGATACTCAGCTCAATGTGTTGAGCATACGAAGAGGATTTTTGGGAGTGCGACTTCCTAAAAGTCAACAGGGGTCAAACCGGGGTTTCCCGCTGTTGAGGGGCAAAACGGTCATTTTGCACTGGGGTTATGAAAAATGGTTTTTCATATCATAACATTCAGTTTCAGAAACTGAGTCAATCGGTCCGATCTGATCGGCGATCGGAGTTACGATGAAGTCACGATGGTGGAGATGAACTGAATGTTCATCGTTGGACCCGGGCCCGTTGGGCCGGTCCAAGTCCAACACTTAAGCTTATTTAATTAAGCCTAAACCTAGACTTCAAAAAAATAAATTACAACACTTAACCTAACCCTAGACCTAGGCGCCGCCCCTCCCCTCCTCTCACAAGCCGCCGCCGTCGCCTCGAGTTGCCGGAATTCGTTCCGGCCAATTCGACGAGGAGAATCCGTTCGTGTAGAATTCGTCAGTCCTTCTAGTGCAGGCTGACGAAGGAGTCTCGTTTCTGGTTGTGGACCGGATTGGCGATTTCTACCGCAATCTACCGAGAAGAGCCGACGTTATTGTAACTACGGTTGGAGCCAGGCACAAGTGCAAGAAAGGTAGTGTTTTGAACACCCTATGTATGACATTATTTGTTTTTGTTATCATCGTATTGATCGTCTCCCGGCTGTATATTTTCTGTTCTTCCGCTGCCTCGCCGGGGGGTCGGATCCGGATCCCCAACACCAATGACTACAAATCATAACAGGGATGTCAACTGATTTGTTTCAGACTGTACTTGACTTCAGATATTCCGAAATTCAAATTTCTTATGTTGTTCTGTACTCAGCTGGTTTTATTGTCCTGTGCCAAGCTGGTTTACCCATTCCAGTTTCTAAACTGAGCTGGTCCCTGTAGTGTCTTATCATTCAGCTGGTACAATATTCTGAGCTGGTTTCTGTGCTTTCCACCGTCCAGCTGGTCTATATTGAGGTTCCGGGCTGGTTTGACTTTTGACCAGAGTACTTTGAGCTGATTTTCCCTCGATCAGCTTCTCTTCACCTCAATATGGTTTCTTTGTTCAACCGGGTAAGTCTCGTACAGATCTTGTCTCTTTGGTTTTAATGGTCTCTTTTACGAATTCCATATCTTGTTCATTTTTCATCACCAAAACTTCTGAAATTCATCCTAACAATTTCCCCCTTTTTGGTGATGACAAAACTATGTTCGTAAAAGAAGTGCTATAGATCATAAACCAAGTTATAATGAAGTTCAGAATAGTTTAGTTCCTAACAAACAGATTTAGACCATCTAAGACTTAAAACCATGGTGTATATTTAAATCTGTTCTTGGGATCAGCCAGATCATCACTTCTTATATTTGGACCTCTTCCTCCTCCCAAACTAGATCCACGACCTCTTCTAAGGCTTAGCCCTCTTCCTCGTACATTTCTTGGCCCGCCACCGCTTGACCCTTCCCCCGGTCTACTCTGTCCACCTTCCCTTTTTGGCAGCACCAAACTCCCTTAAACCTTCAACAAGTGTAGCGAGCTGAGATTTCACCACAGCCATCTCGTCAGCCGTAATTTGGGTCAAGGTGCGTTCCAGTACATAAATTTTTATGTCCAGCCCATCAACAGCATTTTTGAGCTGGTCACACATCAGAATAGTATGATTCCTGGTAATGTTTGTATCATCACGAATGCATGCATATGCCTGATCAAGAGATGATACACATGTAGATAAAGCGGTAAGTGATTGGGCAACAATATCCAGTAGCTTGAGAGTAGAAGTATCCGCTGAGGCTGAGGCTGAGGCTGAGGCAATTAGCTGAAAATTCGAAGTACCGGGACCCTGACGGTCAGAATCATGTTGATCAGAAGTGATATAAGTTAACTGAATATGTAGAGAAGGCACAAAATTAGCAGGACGAGCTTCCGAATTCTGATAAGACCCCTGTACAAGTTCATCATGATCCTGATGCTCATTCCCTTCAGCCCGATGTTCATATGTTTGAATTGCGCTCGTTCTCTTGAGCCGGGTTCTCATGAGAGGTCATTGTCGGAGTCTCATGTCCTAGTTGGTCAGGTTGGGGACGTGTGGTCTGCGCTGCTTCCTACTCGTGACAGACCAAGGGAAATAACTCCAGTGCATGAGGCTGCTCTTGAAGAGATTCGGATTCTAAACATGAGATATCCTGATTAATAAGTGGCAAACCCCATCACACGATGATTCCTATGTACCGCTGCAGTCACCCTTAACTCCTTGTGCAGTCTTCGAATGCATTCAAAATCATGATTCACAGAGGGGACATCTAGCTTAAAGTTATCAAATCTCATGATATAGCTTCTCAAGCTCCAGTTAAAATAGTTTATACATGATGAGCGAATGGAGCTCAAACAAATCAGATATGTCCTCTGTCTCCACCCATTCAAGCAGTTGCTCTTTAATTTTAACGAATGATTCAACAGAGGAGATATCTCTGAGGCGTACCTCTTGGCGGAAGTGCAGACATTCCTCAAACATGGTCATTCGTTCGGAGACATTGTCCCGCGCAGAAGCGAATAGCATTTGGCAGTATTCTTCAACTGGTACTGGTTCATTCTGAATAGCACCTGACTCCTTAGCAGTGAGGTTCACAGAATCCAGTTGAGTTTCACACCCTTAGTTTGCTCTCTGAACGTCATTTCCCATCTGAGCTTCGTGTTAACTGTCTTTTCTTCTATCAGCTGTAAATTCCGGATCCTTTTGTCCTTCATGATCCTTTCGAGCATCAAATTCCAGATCTTTTTCAAAACAATTACCACCACCTCCCTGTTCCATTTGATCATCTGCTGTTCCCTCTTGTCCAGTGGGAGACACTGGAGTCGGATTTGGTTGAGAGCCAAAGGGGGCGGCGGTCCATCCCATTTGCATACGCTGCCTTTGTGTTCGCCTCTTCTTCACAAAATCTTTCAGAGTCATGGAGATAGTGGACTCGGAATCTGATGATTCGCTAATTTGTTCTTGTCTGCAACGACGAGTCACCAAAGGACATGAGTCCAGTTCAGAAACTTCCTCGGAATCATAGTTCGTTGGAGAAAGGAGTCTTCTTTCCTCAACAGTTTGTTTATCAGCAGTTTGTGTTGCCATCTCGATCACTTTCTTCGTCCGTTTCTTCTTTCCTCCAAACCTTTTCTTGGGGTTTTTCTTAGCCGTTTCTTTTACCACAACCAAGGATTCTGTCTCTGCCATTTTTTCTTGGTGTGGCAAGCTAGTTTTAGGGTTGCTGGCTGTATCCTTGCGCGTGCTGGGTTCCCCTTCAGGGATGATATCTTGATTTTGCTTAATGTAGGCTTGGACAGACCTACTTGTCAGCACCTTATTAGAAGGCAGCTTGATAGGTTCCCCAAGATCAACTTGGACCAGAGTTGTCAACAGAGTACTTATCGGCACCGTATATCCCCGCGATTGTTTTTGGAATTCTGAACCATCCCCATAGTCTTTGAAATAAAATTCTACCCCAGTTCACCGAGATTCCATCGGAAATAGCAGTCATAAACTCAAACTTTTCACAAGTGACAGAATCAAAGGATTCAGCTTTTGTACAAAGAGACTTCGCAAATATATCATGCAGCAGGAGATATTCAAAGTGCATTTCTCTTTCCTTGCCAGATATCTTGAATGGCATCTCAGTAGCGGAGAATTTGTGTTGCATTTCCATTATAGTTGCTTTTTGAATATCCACAAGAACTGTTAAACCCTAAGTTGGTAGTTTAAAGGTTGCTGAAAATATATCCTCAGTGACAGTCAAATTACGATTACACAAGTACTGATAATAGTTCCATCTATGACCTTTGCATTGACAAAAAATTCAGTAACAACATTCTCAAATACGTAAGTGCTACCTTCCAAGAAACCTCGTAATCCTGTGTCTTCCAGGGATTTGAACATACGAACCATCCCTGTATGCTCCATAGCAAGAACAGATGCGAAGTCCACCTGCAGAGTGTTTACAAATGGAGAACAAGCCATCTCTGATAATAGATTTGTGATGAAAAATACACAGGATGTAATTTAGAGGTTTGCACTGTTGCTCTATTGCGCGTGAATTTTGAAAGCGTACTGAGTAGAACACACAAAGATGGTTTTTGTTTGAGCGGGGAGAGAGAAGGGTTTTTCTAGACACGTGTCACCATCACATTTAAGGTCTTTTGAAATACCAGATAGGTGATCGTCAGATTTAAATTAAGTTTTAAACGCTAACCCAATCTTTTCCGTTCAATTTTTTGATGTACCAGCATGGAAACAACTAAGGCAAACCCCTTGATAACATCACACTGTACACAAGTGACAGAATCAAAGGATCCAACTTTTGTACAAAGAGACTTCGCAAATATATCATGCAGCAGGAGATATTCAAAGTGCATTTCTCTTTCCTTGCCAGATATCTTGAATGGCATCTCAGTAGCGGAGAATTTCTGTTGCATTTCGATTATAGTTGCTTTTTGAATATCCACAAGAACTGTTAAACCCTAAGTTGGTAGTTTAAAGGTTGGTATGGTACCAGCCAGATCGAAGGCAACCCGCGCACTGGTTTAGTTATCTGTTTGACTCATATCGTTCCCCCTAAATTGATGCATGCAGAACATATTTATGACATATCAAGGAGACCTAAAATGTTTCTAAAGTAAGAAACCTTAGCGTCCGGCAGAGGCTTATTGAAGACGTCAGCTACTTGCTGATCTGTTGGCACATGCTCGACTCGAAAGTTCTTCTTAAGTACATGGTCTCGAATGAAATGATGTCGTATGTCAATGTGCTTGGTTCTGGAATGCAGCACTGGATTCTGGGTGATCGTGATCGCACTTGTGTTATCGCAGAAAATTGGTGCTTATTGTGAATCAACGCCATAGTCCCTAAGCTGTTTCCATAATAGTTGAGAGCAACAACTTCCAGTTATAAGTTACTCTGCCTCAGTGGTGTATGTAGCGATTGATGTTTGTTTCTCGCTGAACCATGAAATATGTCTATCACCCAGAAATTGACATGTTCCACTTGTGCTTCTTCGATCAATCCTACATCCTACATAGTATGCATCACTGTAACCGATTAAATTCAAGCTGGAGTTTTTGGGATACCAAAGACCTACATTTTGTGTGCCTTTCAAATATTTTAGAATACGTTTAACAGCATGTAGTGAGACTTTTTTGGGGCATCTAGAAACCTAGCACACATGCAGATCGAGAACATTATATCTGGTCTTCTTGCTGTGAGGTAAAGAAGTGAACCAATCATCCCACGATACATGGTTACCTCGACGGCAGTTCCAGCTTCGTCTTTGTCCAGCTTGATGGAGGTGCTCATGGGAGTTGATGTAGGAGAACAATTTTCCATCCCGAACTTCTTCTAAAGTTCCTTTGTATACTTTGCTTGGTTGATGAAAATTTCATATTCAAGCTGTTTAACTTGTAATCCAAGGAAAAATGTCAGTTCTCCCATCATGCTCATTTCAAATTTATTCTGCATTAGCTTGGAGAATTTATCGCAGAGCTTGTGGTTAGTTGATCCAAATATTATATCATGAACGTAAATCTGTACAAGCAAGATATGATTATTCTTTACAAAATTAAACAAGGTCTTATCAACTTAACCAATCGTAAAATCATGATCAATGAGAAATGTGGACAGAGTATCATACCAAGCTCTTGGAGCTTGTTTTAGAACATACAAAGCTTTATCCAGCTTGTATACGTGTTTCGGTCCGGTATGATCTACGAAGTTAGGAGGTTGTGATACATGTGGACAGAGTATCATACCAAGCTCTTGGAGCTTGTTTTAGAACATACAAGCTTTATCCAGCTTGTATACGTGTTTCGGTCCGGTATGATCTACGAAGTTAGGAGGTTGTGATACATATACTTCATCATTCAGGATACCATTCAGAAGGAACTTTTGACATCCATCTGATAAACTTTAAAGTTATTGAATGATGCATATGCAAGAAAGATTCTAATGGCTTGTAATCTAGCTACCGGTGCGAAGGATTCTTCAAAATCTATGCTTTCTTCTAATCTATATCCTTGTGTAACCAGCCTAGCCTTATTTCGAACTAATGTTCCATGTTCATCCAGTTTGTTTCTAAAGACCCATTTAGTTCCTATTATATTCTCATTATCTGCTTTAGGGACTAAATGCCATACTTTGCTACGTTTGAATTGATTGAGTTCTTTCTGCATAGCGTCTATCCAGCTCGGATCTCTTAATGCCTCTTCTACTTTCTTAGGTTCTATATGTGATATTAAAGCAGAGTTAAAATATTCGTTTATCATCTGGCTTTGTGTCCTAACAGGGGCAGTCGGATTACCAATGACCAGCTCAGGTGGATGATTTTTATTCCACCGAAGATCTGGTCCGTATGAGGTAGACGGGTAGTGCTGTTCCCCCTGTGTCCTTGCTGGTTCTTCTGGGATGCCATAGGTTGATGTGCTATTTGATGTGATGTTAACGTTAGCACAATAGTGTTCTATACCAGCTAGATCATGATCTGGACCGGCTTGCTCAACGATCGGAATACTAGCGTTGGTAATTGTTTTGTCCACATCGGGTTGGTCATCAGCTTGTTGTCTAGGTTTCTCCTCGTCATCGCTTGACTCATCCAGATGAGTGGATTCCAGACGAGTGCCAAGATCATTTAGTTTTGAGGCTGATGAAGATCGAAATCTGGTCTCATTGAACACTACATGAGCCGATTCTTCTACCGCTAGAGTTCTATTGTTGAACACTCTATAGGCTCTTCTAACAGCTAAGTATCCCAAAAGATACATGCATCAGATCTTACATCAAAAGCTCGTAAGTACATTTTACCATTAATATGGATGAAAAATTTTCATCCAAACACCCTGAAATACGAGATGTCAGGTTTTTTTCCATTCCAGATCTCATAAGGTGTGACTCCATGTCGCTTATTTATCATCTATATGTGTTGAGTATAACAAGCTGTATTGATGGCTTCAGCCCAAAATTTATTTGAAATACCAGAATCAACAATCATAGTTGTGACAGCTTATTTTAAAGTACGGTTTCGACGCTCAGCCAACCCGTTTTGCTGAGAGCTGCGGACAACTAATGCTTGATTCCAATGTCATCCAAATAGGAGGAGATTTTAAAATTTAAAAACTCTGTTTCTATATCACTCCTAATTCGGTTGACATTACAAGATTGCTCATTTTGGAGACGTTTTAAGAGTTTGATCAGCTGGTCGGCAGTTTGATCTTTTGATTTCAAAAATAACACCCAGGTAAAATTAGAAAAATCATCGACCACAACAAGGGTGTATTTCATTCACCCTAAGTTGGTTATGGGTATTGGACCGAAGAGATTCATATGCAAGAGATCTAGCTTACGAGAGTTTTTGGTACTTCCTTTAGTTTTGAAAGTAGATTTGATATGTTTACCCAGCTGGCAGGCAGAGCAGATCTTGTCTTTTGAAAATTATAGTTTGGGCAGGCCATCAACTAGCTCATGCTTACTCAAAGTTGAAATTGTTTTGAAATTCAAATGATTCATCCGCTGATGCCATAACCAACTTTTCGAAGAATCAGCTACTTGACAAGTTAGTTCTTTATGCGGTTGATCTGACCAATCGACTTTGTATGTGTTACCAGCTCGATAACCTATTAGCACGGTCAGACCTTCCGAATTAATAACTGTGCATGTGTGCTTTTGAAACTTGACAGAATAATTTCTATCACACAACTGACTGATACTAATCAGGTTGTAACAGGGATTTTCAACAAGAAGAACATTATTTACAGTAAAGTTACAGTGTTACCATTTGAATTGTCACCAAAAGTGATCTTTGGTACATTGCAGGAATTTATATCTATGAGCAGCTTGGCATCCCCAGTCATGTGCCTTGCACATCCACTGTCCAGATACCATGTTGACTGCTCCAATCTGGATTCCTGTTGTTCCTGCAATCACAAGTCAATTATATTTGGTACCCTTTGATTCAATTGGGTCCAGGTTTGATTAGACCTTTCGGGACCCATACTTGGATAATCTTAATCCATTTTCTAGTATGTGCATCAAAGCATCTGTGCGATCCGTGTGTGTTCTTTGTTCTGTCTTGAACATGACATGCAATGTATGAGATTTTTGATCTGGGTTTTTGATATTGTGGCTTATACTGCATTTCCTTCCTAGAAGATTGGAAGAGCTGGTTTGTTTTATTGATGAATTTGGGCTTTCCCCGTATTAATTCAACCTTTTTGTTTAGCCAGCTCTCCCGAGGCTTCTCAGGAGCATTATATCCTAGCCCACAAAATCTTTCTTGCCGGATCAAGGGCTTATCTGTTATCATAACATTACCAGATTTCATCTCAGCAAATTGTTTCTGGCTAGTTTTTACAAAGTTCATTGTCTTAAACTTTGTCCCTCCTAGCCTTGGATTGCTGCTGGTTTCTAAGGTACTACCTTCATTACTATAGTAACCCAATTCGGTTTTATCACCAGAATGCTTTGTAGCTCCTTGCAGTTTTTGTAAAGAGGCAGAGGATTTGGTCCAGGAGCTTATTATATCATCTAACCTCTGATTCTCGTAGAGCATCTCCTCTGACCTGCTTCTCAATTCAGCATTCTCATTTTCAAGCTTACTTATAGCAGCTTGCATAGCACTTGAGCTAGCTAGCCCAGCACTTGTTGCATAGCTCTCTTCTTCAGATTTAAGTTTCTTGAATGATTGAGAAAGCTTTTTGTATTCGAGGACCATTTCATTTAGTGCAGTAACAAGGTCCTCCTGCGTGAATTCAGAGTTTGAGAAGTCAAATACCTCCTCAGTGTCATCTGCCATGAGACAGTGTACTTCATCCTCACTATCACTTGAAGAGGAGGTTCCGGAACTTGATTCCTCTGAATCGGAGTCAGCCCATGCACTTTTGTTTTCTTCCGCTACCATAGCTTTCTCAGGTCTCTCTTTATGATACACCTTTTTCTCCTCCATGTTCTTCTTGTTGCTACGGTCTGGTCGCCTTTTTTCATCTCTTCTTGGCTTATTGCAATCAGCCATGAAGTGACCAGTCGTGCCACAGTTATAACAATTATTGTCAGAAGGAATATTAAAATTTTTCTTGGGAGAATTAAACGATAAGGGCTGAGTATTCTGCTTTCGCATAAATTTTCCTAATTTTCTTATGAGTAGAGCCATTGCATCTTTGCTCATCTCATCTGCTGATCTGCTACTAGTAGAGCATGGACTTTGATCTGGAATTGTAGAGGCTAGAGCTCTAGTCGGTTGAGATGTAGAGGGCTCGGATTCGGCTCTCGTTTCCAGTTCAAACTCGTATGCCTTTACATTGGCAAACAAGTCATGCAACTCCATCTTATTTAGGTCTTTGGACTCTCGCATGGCCATAGTTTTTACATCCCACTCCTTGGGAAGTGCTCGCATTACTTTTAGGGCCAGTTCCCTGTTGCTGTATGTCTTGTTTAGTCTACCCAACTCAATCACCAATGAGATGAATCGTTCATCAAACTCTGCCATGGACTCTCAGGCTTCATCTTGATAAGCTCAAATTTCTGTAGGGCCACGGTCAGCTTGTTCTCCTTGGTTTCATCGTTCCCTTCGCATATCTGAGTTAGATTTTCCTAGATCTCTTTTGCAGTTGTGCAAGTCTAGATTTTGCTAAACATGTTGTTGTCTAGAGTTTGTATAATATGTCCTTTGCGACATTGTCCAAATTTGCTTTATTCTTATCTTTTAAGGACCACTGCTGTCTGGGTTTCTCAACCCATTGAGGTGCATCATCAGCTATAGCAACAGCTGTGTTTATTTTCATTATTGAATTGGTCCATGGGTGATTACGAACCACATGTCATCATCTTGTGCTGCTAAATGCGCTTTCATCCGGATCTTCCAGATATCGTATTCCTCCTTAGAGAACATAGGAATTTTAGAGTGAGAAACCAACATGTTTAATCAGTAAAAGTGAATAAATTGTTCAGACACTGAGAAAACCTGCTCTGATACCACTTGTTCGGATTTAAAAGAGAACTTGAGAGTTTAGGGGGGGGGTGAATGAACTCTCTTTGCAGATTTTATTTAAAAATTTGTTTCGAAAATTTTACAGCTCAAAGCCAACTTCCAGCCGAGTTACCAGCTGGGAATCTTTCTCAGTGATGTTGTTGTCTCGTGTAATAAAATAGTTTTATGCGGAATAAACACGATTGAAGCAGCTGAACAATTTAATCAAATGCGTAAAAGTAAAAGTAGTAGGGACAAGAGATTTGTTTCTGGAAGTTCGGAGCAATTTATCCTACATCTCCCCTTCTTCCACAATGGGAAGTATTTCACTAGAAGACTTTAATTTATACAACTCTTGTACAAACCCACTCCCTTGACCCGCAGCCAAAAGAACTCCTAGCAACCAACGACACACAGACCTGCAGCCTGGTTCGTATTACAACGATTCCAGCACTCAGCTGGTTCTACTATCCTAGCACTCAGACACTTTTGTCTATAGTTTTTCAATTCAAACACAAGTCTACAGAGTGTGTAAAGAAGAGTTAGTGACACCAAAGATATGAACTATATGTGCATGTGTCACTCAAGTGAGCTGGTTCAGGATGAACTGTTCTTTTATGAAGAACTTGATTAGCTTCTGTAAGTTCGAATGATTTCGCAGTGTTCCCGTTTTTCTTCACAGCATCTCTTCTCCTCTATATATACTCTTTGGATGCAACGGTAATAAGTGTTGCCAGTAGACACATTATATACATCCAAGTTGAAATTCCTGCAGCGCCTTAATTGCTTGTACGATGCGAGTAAATCTTCATTAAATGCATTGCCCTTTTTTTCAAGTCTGCGCCTTATTCAGTATGTGTTATATCCCTGCATATCTGGTTTTACTTGAAGTAGTCCCAATGACTACAAATCATAGCAGGGATGTCAACTGATTTGTTTCAGACTGTACTTGAATTCAGATATTCCGAAATTCAAATTGCTTATGTTGTTCTGTACTCAGCTGGTTTTATTGTCCTGTGCCAAGCTGGTTTACCCATTCTGGTTTTTGAAACTGAGATGGTCCCTGTAGTGTCTTATCATTCAGATGTTACAATATTCTGAGCTAGTTTCTGCGCTTTCCACCGTCCAGCTGGTCTATATTGAGGTTCCGGGCTGGTTTTACTTTTGACCAGAGTACTCTGAGCTGATTTTCCCTCGATCAGCTTGTCTTCACCTCAATCTGGTTTCTTTGTTCAACCTGGTAAGTCTCGTCCAGATCTTGTTTCTTTGGTTTTAATGATCTCTTTTACGAATCCCATATCTTGTTTATTTTTCATCACCAAAACTTCTGAAATTCATCCTAACACACATCTAATAGTCACTGTGTATTCTAAACTGGTTCTTAGTCGATTGGGCCGTCCAAAAGAGGATAAGGGCCGCTTGATCTTGAGACTAGCATCTGCGATGCGAAGTACCACGTTTCATTGGTAGGGAACATAGTGATGTTCTGAGCATGCAGATGGATAGTGACCTGATGATCTATAGAACTACCCTCGTTCAGACTTTCCAAGGGGTTATCATTTGTCGAGTGGATTAAGTCTGAGGTCTTGTTGTATATATTATTCCTTATTACTCGAAACTTCATTGAGACTCTACATGTTAGGTGCCTCACTTTGACCCGTTTACCTACTCAGATGGGGTCATCGGGTGGCGGGGTTGGGTGAGGTCCCGATGCATGTAGGAGTCCATGCTTCATTGTCGAGGATTCACCGCTCGCCCTTGTGCATGGATATCCCATGCTATCTGAGGAGATAATAGTGTGACAAATCTCTGGCCAGAGTACAAGATGTGTTTTAGGAAATGAGTTTACCTAGTAACACATGCGATGTCACTATTTGATCTCCAAGATGTAAGCATGGTTATTGGATCTCTAGCGACTCTCGATTTACCAATGGTCGTTGATCTGATCGGGATATTGTCGGCTTCGGCTCTCGTTTCCAGTTCGAACTCGTATGCCTTTACATTGGCAAACAAGTCATGCAAATCCATCTTATTCAGGTCTTTGGACTCTCGCATGGCCATAGTTTTTACATCCCACTCCTTGGGAAGTGCTAGCATTACTTTTAGGGCCAGTTCCCTGTTGCTGTATGTCTTGTTTAGTCTACCCAGCTCAATCACCAATGAGCTGAATCGTTCATCAAACTCTGCCATGGACTCTCAGGCTTCATCTTGATAAGCTCAAATTTCTGTAGGGCCACGGTCAGCTTGTTCTCCTTGGTTTCATCGTTCCCTTCGCATATCTGAGTTAGATTTTCCTAGATCTCTTTTGCAGTTGTGCAAGTCTAGATTTTGCTAAACATGTTGTTGTCTAGAGTTTGTATAATATGTCCTTTGCGACATTGTCCAAATTTGCTTTATTCTTATCTTCTAAGGACCACTCCTGTCTGGGTTTCTCAACCCATTGAGGTGCATCATCAGCTATAGGAACAGCTGTGTTTATTTTCATTATTGAATTGGTCCATGGGTGGTTACGAACCACATGTCATCATCTTGTGCTGCTAAATGCGCTTTCATCCGGATCTTCCAGATATCGTATTCCTCCTTAGAGAACATAGGAATTTTAGAGTGAGAAACCAACATGTTTAATCAGTAAAAGTGAATAAATTGTTCAGACACTGAGAAAACCTGCTCTGATACCACTTGTTAGGATTTAAAAGAGAACTTGAGAGTTTAGGGGGGGGGTGAATGAACTCTCTTTGCAGATTTTATTTAAAAATTTGTTTCGAAAATTTTACAGCTCAAAGCCAACTTCCAGCCGAGTTACATCTGCTCAAATCTGAAGAATCGAACATATCGACAACTTAAGTCTCAAAACTAATTTCCCACTCAGATCTGAATTTCACAACAGATCTCTCTACTACAAACAGATCTCGACTTACTCAAACGACGTCGCACCACATCTACTGTCGCATCTAGACACGTCACCAGCTACTCGAATCTGAAATGCTAACCAGCATCGCAACACTCAGATCCCATCGAAATCTGAAGACCAACACCTCATATCTGAATCTCGCTCGCTAACCAAAACGTTGTCGTTCCAACTAATCCAAAATACATAGTATAGCTACTCGCTACAGAAACACGCTGTCTCACATCCAACACCTACGATACCAGATTTCATCACCAAAGCTGAGCGCGATCACCAGTACTGACCAACACTCACATCTGATCCGTTACCACAAGAATACTCAAACTCCCCAGATCTGTTCCAAGGACTTAAACGAACCCGACAACTAAACCAAGCATACGAGCTCAAAGCTGGCTCACCCCAGACCGGTTCAAGCCAAATCTGGTCTATGCTAAACCCTATTAATTAACTCAATTAATCTTGTAAGCTTTCGGGTCTCACAAAAACCATCAAATCCAAACTAAAACAACTACACAGGGCATCCCCTGGCAACCGAATCGATGAAAATATATATACAAATTGTTAGAGTAGGTATCTAACTAGCCAACTTGTGGCATGTGGGTTCTTGTTGACTCTATATAAAACGATATTTATTTATGAAATTCACATATTTATGGTCTTCTTTATCTTCATTATTATGATATAAATTGTTGTATAAAGATCTTGAATGTACTATAGTGTATGTTAGATGTGATAGTGGATTTTATTTCTATCATGAAACACATATAATAGTCAGTGTATGTTCTAAACTAGTTCGTAGTCGATTGGACCGTTTGAAACAGGATAAGGGCCGCCCAAGCTTGAGACTAACATCTGCAATACAAAGTACCATATTCATTGGTAGGGAGCATAGAGATGCTCTGAGCATGCATATGGATAGTAACCTGGTGATATATCGACCTACCATCATTCAGATGTTATGAGCATGCAGATGGATAGTAACCTGATGATCTATCGACCTACCCTCATTTGGATTATCCAAGTGGTTATCATTTTTCGATTGGATTAAGTCCGAGGTCTTTGTTGTAAAGATTAGTCCTTACTACTGGAAATGTCATCAAGAATCTACATGATATGTGCCTCACTTAGACTCATTTACCGACTCCGTTGCGGTCATAAGGTGGGGATTGAGTGAGGTACCGATGCATGTAGGATTCGATGCTTCATTGTCGAGGATTCACCGCTGCCCTTGTGCATGGATATCCCATGCTATCTGAGGAGATAATAGTGTGACAAATCTCTGGCCAGAGTACAAGATGTGTTTTAGGTAAATGAGTTTACCTAGTAACACATGCGATGTCACTATTTGATCTCCAAGATGTAAGCATGGTTATTGGATCTCTAGCGACTCTCGATTTACCAATGGTCGTTGATCTGATCGGGATATTTGAAATCACAGTACTGTACGCTAACAATGACCGACTGGTTTTTGCAGGCACTATCAGTGATACCTAGGAGATAATGGGGCGATGTTGCTAGACGCTTTACCATGATCCGATGTGTAAGTCCTAAAATGTGTTTTTGGAGTTACAAAATTTGTGAGACCACAGCTAGCTGTATCCCTAAACCATTGAGGATCACACAAGTACTGGTTTCTCAATTTACGTACGGAAATTAAGCTCAATTTGCTGAGTATAGTAGGAGGAAGGATGGAAGTGTGACTTACTAAAATTAACAGAGGGTAGAAATGAGATTTCCTAAATTGACTTGGACTACTATGACTATCTTTAAAGCTGATAGGGGCCTAACAGCTATTTTGGGTTAGGTGGTCTGAAAAATTTTTTCACATCATAATGTTCAGTTTTGTTAACTGTGTAGATCGGTCCGATCTGATCGTCGATTGTGATTATGATTAAGCCACAACGATGGACTTGAAACCAATGTTCACTGGTCCTGGGCCCGACCCAAGCCCATTAACCTGGTTTAAGCCCATGGTAAATCTATAAATAAGGGCCCTGGGTATTCATTTTACTCGCACCAAAAGTTGGGAACAACTCTCCAAGTTGGATTGAGTGTTCTCCCTTCGCCACAGCCCGTCGCCGCCGCCCGCCGTCCGCCTCC
>KV017205.1:50552-62879 GCA_001598015.1 Dorcoceras hygrometricum
AGATATATATATATATATATATATTTCAATCGAGTCATTTACCACGGATGCCATGTGTAGTTGTTGGTATTTAATGATTCGAGGCTTGTTATATTCTGTTGATTTATATACAGTTGTCTGGGAGATTGGATGCTGCTTATTACATGGATTTTGCATGAATTGTGAACAAGACTAGCTCAGCATGTGTTTGAACATAGTCTTAAAAAAAATTTCTTTAGTAAAGTTTGAGTGACATACTAGTTTCTATATTTTGAGTATTTGATATATTAAATCTCTATTTTTGTTTAAGACCAAAAAGAAAAAAATTAACTCAATTTTAAGTACTTCCGTATTTTATGCTTAATTGCATGTTTAACTCTTGATTAAGAACATCGCGCCTGACATTTTGGTACCAGAGCTTAAATTTGGATAATCTCAATTTAGTTTCTACTTCATTCGAGTCTAGACACGGAAATTATTTTATTGCATGTGTTTGATTATGTGCCTGTCAAGCCCCGTGCTTATAAACACAGATACAACATGCAAAACAAGGAAGCTTCAAAAGTGGCTAACAATTTTTTTCTTTTGGCCTGACTTTAAAATGCGTCATTCAACGTAGGCGTATACTCAAAATACGATTTAGAATCAAAAGCCGCAGCATAAAATTCCAGCCACAACAACTTACACATGCATACAACCCAATCAAGTCAATACACAACAACTACACAGGGCATCCCCTGACAATGACTCGATATAGCATTATATATATATATATATATAATGGGAACTCACGCCTGGGACTGCACCAGCTGTCACACCTCTCGGACCAACTGACTACCTGAAAAAGACCTGCAATGGCCAACACATGGCCAAAGCAGCCCCAAGGAAAAACAAACGAGGTCAAAACTCATTACGAAGAACAAATCATCATACAGCTATCAAATAAAGCATGAACCTAAAGCGTCGTGCAATGCATGAGAGATACCAAGGAAAATTCTCGGGGCTCAAGGAACAACTCAATAGCTGGAGAAACAAGGCCCACAGAAACACTCGACAGCTGGAGTTATAAATACACATAGCCACAGAGCTCAAAGAAACAACGACTCTGCAGAAGATCAATCATGCAGTGACCACAACACATGTGAGTTCATGGGTGCTATCCACTCGGCTCACACACAATACCAGAAGCATAACAACTCAATCCGCTGGCACCCCTCGCTCATGAGTACATGGGCGCTACCCACTCTGCTCGTAGCGGCAACAAACCAAAGTAGGGAGAAGAGGTGCACGGGCATTATCCGCTCGGCCTCCGAGGTATACGAGCATTACCCGTTCAGCTTCAAACAGCTCACAGAAGGCTTCCTGGTACTAACAGAACAACACGAAAAAAGGCCCACAGAAGATAACAGGAATAAGAACTCAACAATGGAATGTGATTAACAAGGGGGATGGAGCTCCATGTGCCATGCGTGGATGCCATGCTAACAGAAACATAAACAGCATGCATCATACAATAATATCGCACACTCAAGCAGTATATACAGGAAGCTCCAAAATCACGCATGCATAGAAACAGTATGGCTCAGGCACAATCAGGCATACCAGTTTTAGCACTCAGCTCACAGCCACTGTCAGGCCTCGTGCACAACTCAGAGTTAAGCCACGCAGAAACATAGCGGAAGCAATAAAAAGTAGCTTAAAATTTTCGCTTGGCCTGACGATTAAGACAGATAATTTTAAAAATATCACAATACTTAAAATAATCTCTGTTTAAATTACGAAATACAACAGTACAGCAAATACAAGTAATAGCAACAATACAACAGCTGACAAAGCTACAACTGAACAGAAACTAAAGTACAGGGCATTCCCCGGCTGACAGCACTAGTACATAATATGTTATACGCTAATTGGGACACTCTATCCACCACCTGGATCAAAGCCACGCCCAGCTGTGAATCCTAGAAAACCTGTACAACAAGCAGGCAACAACACAACAGCCCCAGAGGGACCTCGGGGTCAAACCCCAGTACGGAGAGCAACAATTACAGCAAACGGAAAACAGTAGACAGATATGAAGATGATATGCAGGAGATCGAAATACAACCAAAATCTGGAAGTCGAGAGATCTCAAAACAGCAACTCGACAGCTGGATAACAACAACTCAACAGCTGGAGCGAAACAACTGAAAGACAGTAGTCACAGTGGCCACGGAATGTGTACTGAGTATATGGGAGCTACCCACTCGTCTCACGTATACTAAACAGTAGACAGATATGAAGATGATATGCAGGAGATCGAAATACAACCAAAATCTGGAAGTCGAGAGATCTCAAAACAGCAACTCGACAGCTGGATAACAACAACTCAACAGCTGGAGCGAAACAACTGAAAGACAGTAGTCACAGTGGCCACGGAATGTGTACTGAGTATATGGGAGCTACCCACTCGTCTCACGTATACTGCACCAGATGCAACAATAGCTCAACCTGTTGTTGCCCACTCATGAGGTGTGGGAGATACCCACTCCGCCCATAGCAGCTAACAGTCCCAGCAGGGAGATGAGGGACGGGAGTTACCCGCGCGCCTCCAGCTTTAAGGTATACGGGAGTTACCCGCTCGTCCTTAAGCCCAGCATCATGGTACGCTCAGATAGAATACAAGGCACAGCTAGCAAAACGGAGCTCAACAGAAGGATATGCATGTATGCAAATGCAACAGCTGATATTATAACACATGCACAATAATAACAGCAAAGAGCATACACAGCAAGGCATAAAATCCACGCTAAACCCATAACTGTAACAAAGCTCAACATCCGTACCTTAACTTCTGAGTTACACTTAGCACATGCAGTTTGCCACAATGAAAGTCCTAACCACGCAGATCCACCACCTTCTAAGTCAATACAAGCAACCGCTCAAGGACTACAACTCAGAAACACGGCAGCTGGGAGCTACGACTCCACGAAAGCTCTAACAAAGCTTAAAGGTAGAATCTTTACTTACCCCAACAAGCTAGGATAGGATGCGAAATTCGACGCTTATGCTAACAGACTACACAAGGGAGATGTCTCTGCGATCCTCTTCCACCTTCTCCGCTGCCTAATAAAAGGGTATGAGCGAAACGCCTTAGCAAGAGGAGTCCAACGCTACCACTCTCGCTCTCGTCGAAACTATCTACCGACGGCAATTGAAACGAAGAAGGTTACTGTGAACAGTAACTAGGGTATCACGACATGATAAGGTTCACAGGAAATATTTCTAAGTGTCGGGGAAACAATAATTGAACGCAAGGACCAAGTCCTCTATTAATAGTCACAACTGACTAACTAGGAAACTGATCCACCGACAACTTCAGCTATCACCGCTGATATTCCAACCAACAGTTGAATCTCTCCTCAGCTGAGTCCTATCGCTAAACAGCGATCAACTAAATCAAACGACGTCGTAGGACTTACTGTCGCAACTGAACACGTCACCCGCTACTCACTGCTGAACAACTATCCAACAGCTGATCGCTCACTCAACAGCTGATCCCTCAATCAGCAGTTGAATACACGCACAACCCAACAGCTGATTCCTAGCGCTAAATCAAAACGCTGTCGTTCCAACTAATCCAAACGAATCGCAACTGAAAACACTCTAATCGCCGCTAAGCGATCTTCCACTGCTGAATTCCACACTTAACCAATTCGATGGCTACTCCAAGCACATAGACTCACAACTGGTCCGATCCCAATCAACATCTAAATCAGCAGAATGTTCGGGTCTCACAGCCACAAGCACTACAACCTATACAACACAAATAGGGCGGCTACCCAGCGCACGCATAGAACAGCTACTGCAGCAACAACATACAACGACCAGGCTACTAAGTTCACACGCTTACCCCAAGCTGTAAATACAAGCTCAATTTGTAGCTTACGCAGATCTTGACAAATATCTCAACGCATCTCAAGGCTGACAGCAGAACACACCTCCTGCTCCACTTGGCCAAATGCTCAAGAGATCATAGCAACCACCAGGGAGCTCTAATCTTAACTGAATCTCAACTTGGCCGTAATCACGAACACAGCTCATGCAGCTTCTCAACGATTCCTCCGTCCGGCCTTCCCTCGACTTCAAACTGGTGTAGAAACGTCGGACTTGAAGAGGGGTTTCCAACGAGGTACTCTTCTAAACTGACCAACCGATCTCCGGAAATCTAGGAAAAACTAGTCGGGTGAACAGTGACTAGGGTTAGAGAAAATATCTCTCGGTAGCGTCCTGAAGAAGATAAGGGACGGGTGGTCTAAAATGACTAAGTGTTGGTCAACGAGAGGGTATTTATACACGCTACTCACCAGTTCACGGCTATAGTGACTTCAGCACAGCTAGGCCTCTTCGCTGTATACTGTCCAACGTACAGCTCAGCATGCACACACGCACAGACTTGCTCTCGGACCCAACATCTCACACTCCCAACAAACCACGTTCCAGCAGATTACAGCTATAGTGATACCAGATCAACTCAGACCTCGACATTGTTCCAGCTTGGGCACAAAGACATAACTCAGCCTTCGCATCAAGAGATCACGACCCAAAGAGATCATGCTACCAGAGAGATCACTCTTGCAGATCAGTTACCGTGAAACTATGATCTTTCACTGAACAGCTCAGAGCATTCAGCTCAGCTCACAGAGTGATCCATACCAACACATTCTCTCCAAGTTGTACATCTCCATCAGCTTGCGACAGGGTGATAACTTCCAACAGCTCAGGCACTATCCGCGATCCGTCTGCCCAGATCGGGACATTGGACAAGTCCCTAATCTGAATCCGAATTACTCTGCTTCATGTCCAGCTACTAGCTCAGGCCTAAGATGTTCTCAGCCAACAGCCAGTCAAACATTTGGATCTCACTGTTCAGCTCAGAGCACTACCTCTCTACCAAACTTGAAACCACGAACATCACCTGCCTAAATGTGCGTCACCATCAACTTGCCTCCAAGATGATTTCACCAACCAGCACAACACAACACCCGTAATTTGATCCCTCAGCTCAGGGCACCCAAAACATCTCTAAGCTGAATCCAGCTTACTCTCACGGGAAATTCCTGTGCTGTTCACCTCCAAGCTGTTGCTAATATACTGCTTCCGCTAAAAAGATTGTGTCACACATAGTAGTATAGGTCACACTAGTAGATCGGATCACCAGCACAAAAAAATCTGCACAGTACCACAAAACGGCTTCAGCATCCTCAAGTCAGATCCCATCCTAACAAATGGCTCAGGATGCTCCATCCATCTTACGACTGTTGGAACAGCCGACGCTAGTCGACGCAGCTCTCAAGGGTCTACCCAGCTTGGAATGTAGCGTAACACCCGAAGCTGCATACAACTTTCGCTACTACTTAACTGATATCAGCTCAGAGCTTTGCACTAGACTGGATCTCACTACAGTAGCAGCAGCTCAGCTCAAGTTCCTGGCACAGGTAACCAAACACAATGTATACCCACCAGCTAGCATCCGAGCTGGTCTAGCTTGCCTCTGAGCTGGTCCATCTTGCGTACTATCCAGCACGCTCCTAAGCTGGATCTTTCACGCTATGTATCCAGCACACTCAACAAGGATACAGATCTCCAGAAAGCACGATTCAACTTGCATCTTCATGATCAGTACATAAATCCCTACCATCTGCACCCAATCTGGTCTAGCTCTCGTAAATCAACAGCAAGACTCCAAACTGGAACTCCCATGCTAATACACCAATGCACTCTGAGTTGGTATAACTCCTCAGCAACGCCAAACTGCTTGTTCTTTCCACCATTTGTACAGAACACTCAACCAGATGCACCCGTGCTGATCTAACTATACCCGAAGAAGTTTCTTCTACTAGCTCAGAACTAGGACCAGCTTGCATCTTTGATATCAACACGAAACATCAGAACTAGCACCGGTGCTGATCTAAGATAAAATCCAAAACAGCTTCTTCTATCAGCTTAGCACCAACCATAGAACCAGCTCGTGTTCGAGCTGTTCCATCTTAATATATTCTCCCTAAGCTGATCCATACCGATTAGTTATCCACTAATCCAGGATGATTTAGCCACTAATCATCTTGGTTAAAAACTTTCCTCACAACTCTCCCCACCTTAAGAGATTTCGTCCTCGAAATCAAAAGCAGCAGTTTGTCAAAACCAGAACAGGACAAAGAACAGATCGGAATCCAGCAACAACCATCAAAACATCAGGGGGAACTCAACACTCACAACAGTTTGAGGCTACACTCTCCATCTCAAGGCTGCTACAGCTCAGGCAACCCCTTCACAATAGGGATTCCTCCACTGCACAAAAAATCCAAGGTATGATATTCTCCTTCCTTCTTCGCTGTTCCACAGTTCAGAAATAATATTTCGCCCATTTGGGTTGTATTCGTTTATCTCGAATAAGGCGGACGTCCCAGCATTGAAAACCTCAATGCCGTAATTTTCTTTAAGATCGACTAGCTTCTCCTTCCTGTCCAGATATCTCACTGGACAATCATAACATCTTGGGTCTAGTCCAGCTCACTTCATCATTCTCTCCGTACAAATGGAGGATCTGGCTCGCATTTCGACTGACATGATATTCCTCATATAATCAACAACACAGCCGGTATCTGCAAAAAACATTCCACAGATCCAATCTGTTCAAACACACTCGCACTAACTGATGAGTTTCAGAGCTAGCTTACCCTACACTCTTGAGCTCGACACCAGCTGGAAGGAGAAACTCGCCAACAGGGCACCGTCAGCAAGTCAAAACTCCAAAGATCCATACCTTATTGACACGAAATGGCTGGGCTATTCACTCAACCTTAGTTCTGGATCAGATCAGATCCTCTTGGTCCTTCACCTACTGCATAGAATCAGGTAAAGATCATCGATTTTCCTCAACTCTTCTAGTTTGTAAAGCTAGCCTGCACTTCTTTCCTTGCAAAACCTCAAGGGAAATCACTCTGAACATCATTGGGAGCTAAAACAACGCGCAAAACTCTACCAAAAATCAAGGAATTTCCGTTAAACACCAGCGAAAAAACACCGCTACAGCTCGCAACATGTCTTCCAAAATCTATCTAGTCAGCTCAAACTGGCCATCTGGTTGGGGAGGTAAGCTGCTATCCTAGCCAATCGAGACTCCAAAGCTATCCGCAGTTCCGCCAAGAATCCTTGTCAAACCCTGTCGACGCCAGCATACCATGCATTATGCTACCTGGTTGACGCACCACCTCAACATTTTTCCTCAAAGAATCTGCCACACCAAAAGGGACATAAATCAAGCATGCTCTAAGCTGACTCAACACAGTTCAGCTTATTAGACTACAGTCAACTCGGACTGGCACAACACGCTATCAGCTACACTCCAAGATGCTACTCAGCTCAGGGCGTCCAGGTAGCACCTAAGATGAATCTCAAACCAGCACTGAAACCGACTCCTTGCTCCGAAGGGTAACCCAAGAACTTCATCCAAGAAGACGTCAAGGCTATCGAACAACAGGGAGAACAGCTAACACCTACTCCTCTATCTAACCAAACACTCCAGCACTCACTCACGGGACGAAATCAACTCACACCAGCCGGAGTACTAACAGACATCACATCACACAAGTCAAGGCGAGACAGAATCAACCCACGCTCAATACAACCATGCAGATGCTCAAGTGTGTGATGTTCCTCGTGTCCACACAAAACATCATGCAGGAAAAAACTAAAAGTAAAGCAAGTACCTGCGATTACTCCTCCGGCTGATCATCAGCCAGCTCTTCAGTCATCGCTCTCAATTGAGCCTGCTGAGGTCCCGAGTGTTGAGATTGAGAAGGCCCTCTAGACCTGGAGGCTTCCGACGTTTGATAACTTGACCGATGGGGCTGAGAAGAGAGATACGGTCTCCACGAAGCCTCACCAGAAGGACCTGTTGTGATAGGTTAGCACGTTGTACACTAGTAGAGGGACACACCTCGCAAAATTTCCAATTTGTCCACAAGCATCGCAAGCGCCTCATCCTCCAATACACTGAGAAGTCTTATGCTTGACCCCACACTGACCACAGAACCCTGACTTCGAACTCACTCCACCAAAACTGCCCAAATCAGAAGAACTCGAACTAGTTCTCTTGAATTGCTTCCCTCTCGATCTGAACCGTTGACGGTTCAAAGATTTTGGCGCCTGGGAAGGTTCGGAAGAAGGCACTTCAGACGACACAGAAGAAACATTCTATCCAGGTGTCCTTTGGACCCGAGCTTGTCTATTATGCAGGCCTTCATGTCTATCGCTCGATCCATCGCCTTTGTGAAGGTGGAAGGGGAAGCTGCTAACACCAGAGAATAAAGTTCTTCCCTTAGACCCGCCAAGAATCTGTTCCGCTTCGCCCTCTCTTGGCCAGCAACATGGGGAACATAGGCGAGAAGGGAAGAAAACCGCCTGGCATACTCAGCCATCTTCAGATTCCCTTGCACCAAGTTATCGAACTCACGATCCTTGGTGTTGTAGTATGACTCGGGAATATACTCCTGACGAAAGGCAGCACAAAAACTCTCCCAAGAAATTACCGCTCTTGTCTCAGTCAGCGTTCGAGAAACACCTCTCCACCAAAGCTGAGCCTGATCCCTCAACTGGAACGTCGCCAGACTCAATCTTGTCTCATCATCGTACCGCACATGGTCAAACAGACCCACCATGTGCTCAAGCCAACCCTCGGTTGCAAGATCACCTTCGACACCATTGAAGGTAGGAGGGTTCATCCACTGGAATCTATCCAGAACCAGCTCCATGCTACTCACTCGTCGAGTCAATTGCTCCACCTCAGCTCAGCCTATCTAGCACGACGGCGCAAAGGGACACCCTGTGAGGACTAGAAATTGTTAAGTATGATTTATTGGCTAATCAGATTTGTATTGGGATTAGCCAAGTTAGTTCTGATTTTCGGGTTTTCAGAATTGAGGACTTGGTGATTTTTCAAAATTTCAGATTTGAGCGGGATCAATTTGGACTTATGAAAAATCGATTTTGACTTTTAAAATGAATTTAAAGCAATTTTGACTTCCAAAGCCGATTTTGACCAAATTAAATCCCAAAAATCGATTTTTGACTCCAATAAAATGCCAAAGGCCCCAATTTCGACTAAAAAGTTAAAATTAAACATAACTTTAATTAAAATGTTTGACTCAATTTTGACCTTATGGCTATTTTCTTTAAAATTGGACATTTGACACATTAATTAAAATAACAGGTCCATAATTAAATTAACTTGGACCGATTTTAAAACATTTTGACTCGACACACGATGAACCGACCCGATCCAATCGAACCAACCGATCCAATTGAACCGTCCGGCACAAAACATAAAATTAAACCTTTTAAAATTTCTAATTTACTCCATCCTTTGCAAAAAATTCAAACATTTATAATTTGACTAATAAAAACCAATTGACCAAAATTTGACTTTAAAATTTGATAAAAGTATTAGGCTCATAAATAAAAGGATTTTGACTTTAAAATTTTGACTTTAAAATATTCGGCCCAATACGCTAAAATTGCCAAAAATCCCATAAATCAAATATATTCTAAAAATGCTGGAAAACATCTTAAAATATGCTTAAAACATCAATAAAATCATCCACGAACTTTAGCAGCCCCTAAGACTCAAAATCTTAATTTTCACAAAAATGACCCGACACGGCTCACTTCGAGCGACAAAAAGGTAAAAATCTATAAAAATCCATTTGTTATCCAAATTACTCTCTGCTTTGAACCACGTCACCCTAACTCAATATAGTAGTCCCTGAAATAAACAAATGCAAAAACGATTCAGTACATGACCAAACCGATGGCCACAAACCCACTGCCCGTGCGCAGACTGCAACCAGGACACGTGCTAGCCAATAAAATTCATAAATAATTCATTCATTAACAAAATTGCTTCCCGTTTGGACCTACGTGACCCTAACTCAATACGATATCCCCTGAAATCAACCTTGACCACACAGACTGCATAGAGCAACGTACCCAAATCAAACAACTCTACTGTCGCGCAAAGACGACAAGCCAAGACACGTGCTGATCATAAAATTCATAACTTGTTCATTCCTTAAACGATGAACCGACCCGATCCAATCGAACCAACTGATCCAATTGAACCGTCCGGCACAAAACATAAAATTAAAACTTTTAAAATTTCTAATTTACTCCATCCTTTGCAAAAAATTCAAACATTTATAATTTGACTAATAAAAACCAATTGACCAAAATTTGACTTTAAAATTTGATAAAAGTATTAGGCTCATAAATAAAAGGATTTTGACTTTAAAATTTTGACTTTAAAATATTCGGCCCAATACGCTAAAATTGCCAAAAATCCCATAAATCAAATAAATTCTAAAAATGCTGGAAAACATCTTAAAATATGCTTAAAACATCAATAAAATCATCCACGAACTTTAGCAGCCCCTAAGACTCAAAATCTTAATTTTCACAAAAATGACCCGACACGGCTCACTTCGAGCGACAAAGACGACAAGCCAAGACACGTGCTGATCATAAAATTCATAACTTATTCATTCCTTAACCAAATCATTTCCATTTGGACCTTCGTGACCCAAATCGATGGAATAACTACTTGGACCAAACTTTAGCCCCATGAACCGCCCATGACCGAAGCATCACAAGAAACGAATGAAACACATGTTGAAAATCATGATCTCAAACATTATGCATAGATCTGAAAAATCACATAAAATTCATGCATTAAACATTAAAAACAGTTTACTATGGCTTCAATGGTGAGAAAAAGAATAGATATTACATGCCTGGCTTGGAGAGAATAGAGATTTGCGAGTTACCGACGTTGTAGACGCGAGATCGGGGCACCCGGCTTAGGATCACCAAAATTCACCAAGGGGATGGGAATTCTGAAACTTTGCTTGAGGGGAAGGGAGTGGGACGGTGATGTGATATTGGGAGGCTAGGTTTTTTATTCGATTTAGAGTTATGAAAATGAACGAGACTAATTTGACCCCCATTGATTTAATTAAGTAAAGGAATGGAGAATGACATGCTAGACCCTCCATTTAATTGAAAAGGATAATTAAAACTTTATCTTGGCCTTTGAAGTATTAAATTTCGAAATCCAAGCCCCCTCAAAATTTAAAACACTTTAAAATCCAATAAAACGGGAGTTCCCCTCCAAAATAATTATAAAAGTCCCCATTTTCTAAAATTGCTGCTTAAAATAAAATAAATTCATCCTTAAAAATCTCATAACTTAAAATCTCAAATTATTTTCATTCTGGTCGACCCTAATCTCGTCCACGCGTCCGTAGCTCAAGCAGGGTGAAAATAATCACATGCATACCATGCAACATAAAATCATAAATAAATCATATAAAATGGCATATAATCATCTAAAAATATTTTCCCCCTAGTCATGCACTCATTTCTACGTAATCTGGATTTTGGGGCGTTACACTTTTTGTTTGACGAATGCCCCTGCAGTTTTCATGGACTTGATGACCAGAGTCTTTAGAGAGTTCATCGATCAGTTTGTGATTGTGTTTATCGATGAAATTTTTGTGTACTCTAGGACTCCGATGCAGCACAAAGAGCATTTGAAGTTGGTTCTTCAGAATGTACGAGACTCGCAGCTGTATGTTAAGTTCTCCAAGTGCGAATTTTGGTTAGACCTAGTTGTGTTTCTGGGTCATGTGATTTCGGTGGATGGTATTTCTGTGGATCCCAGTAAATTTTAGGCAGTTGTTAACTGGGAGCGTCCCAATAATGTTTCTGAGATTCGTAGTTTATTGGGTTTGGCTGGCTATTATAGGCGCTTTATAGAGGGATTCTCTAGTATTGCTAAGCCAATGACGCAATTGACTCAGAAAGACAAGAGGTTTATTTTGACTGAGCAATGCGAGAATAGTTTTCAATTGCTCAAGGAGAAGCTGACTACTGCGCCCGTGTTGGCTCTACCGTCTGGATCCGGTGGTTTCGTTGTTTGTTCTGATGCTTCGCTCAATGGATTGGGTTGTGTTTTGATGTAGAATGGTCGAGTCATTGCGTATGCCTCGAGGGATTCTCTAGTATTGCTAAGCCAATGACGCAATTGACTCATAAAGACAAGAGGTTTATTTGGACTGAGCAATGCGAGAATAGTTTTCAATTGCTCAAGGAGAAGCTGACTACTGCACGTGTGTTAGCCTTGTCGGGTGGTCCAGGTGGCTTTGTAGTTTGTGCAGATGCTTCCTTGAATGGATTGGGTTGTGTGTTGATGCAGAATGGTCGAGTCATTGCGTATGCCTCTCGTCAATTGAAACCGCATGAGACTCGTTA